>VUQK01010358.1:0-13426 GCA_015106715.1 Bujurquina vittata | reverse complement strand
CAGAGCTATTCCATTACTGTGTTGTCTTTCCACTCAGATATTGTACTACTTGCAACCAGGATGAAGATGCAGGCAGGTATTCTTGGACATTTTTTATGGGGTGTTACTATTACTGAGAGGGAAGGAAGATGAAAGAAAGAAAAAGCTGGAAGCTGGGGGGCAACAGGAGACCAGTGCAATTACAATAATTGTATTTTTGAATGAATTGCAAAACTCAGAAAGAACCTGTGCCTTGTGGGTTGTGAGAAAACTACACTATCTCTCCTTTTCTTTTTAATGGGAGGAGACCTGGACTTTTCCTGTAGTGGAATTACAATTCTGTAATTTGCAGAAAAAACAGCAGCGGAGCTGTGTAGGAGGGAGATCTGACTTAACTCCCTACTTCAATAAGATTCAAATGGTCAACATAGTGGTTTAATATACACTACATAGCCAAAGTATTTACTCGTCTGTCTTCACACACATGAACTTAAGTAACATCCCATTCTTAATCCATAGAGTTTAACATGTGGGGCCACTCTTTGCAGCTATAACAGCTTCAACTCTTCTGTGAAGGCTTTCCACGAGGTTTAGGAGTGTTTATGGGACTTTTTGACCATTCTTCCAGAAGCACATTTGTGCGGTCAGACACTGATATTGGATAAGAAGGCCTGGCTCTCAGTTTTTGGTCTAATTCATCTTAAAGGTGTTGTATCAGGTTGAGGTCAGGACTCTGTGCTCCCGAGAGTGACCCATTCTTTCACAAATGTTTGTAGAAGCAGCCTGCATGCCTAGGTGCTTGATTTATACACATATGACCATGGAAGTGCTTGGAACACCTGAATGATTTGGATGGGTGAGGGAATACTTTTGGCAATATAGTGTAACAATTTGTCACTCTACTTCCAGCGCCAAATAACAAGTGTCTATGTTAAATAGGAAACCAGCTTTGCCACATAATTCTCCTTTATATTCTCAACCTTCATAAAAACCTCCCAGTTGTCCATTTATTTAAACGCCGTTTGTGGTTTCTGGCATGGTCAGAAAAACGCTGCGTGAGGGATTGATCTGTTTGGAATTTTCTGAAAGCTGATTTATTTTACTGTTGCCTGTTGTTTATGTTTCAGTCAAGGTGAACTGCCTTTGTAACATGACATTTTGGAAAGGCCATGCCATTACAGAATACAATCAATCTTTTCATTGTGCTTTCAGTAAAGCAGCTGTGGGCTTTGATGCTACTGGCTGTATAGAAGAAATGCAGTTCTTTCTATCTTATACGTTTACCTGTAGAAATAGTTTTTTTGTTTGGCCATTTTTATTTCAGACTTACTGTCATTTTCAGTTATGTCAGGGCATGTTGTTAATACATACAGTATGTCGATTTCTATCACCACACAGGCCATTTTTCCTTACAAACGCTATCTTAAAGTGAGACCTTATGAGCAGCAATTCATACTGTAATAACAAGCAGTGAATTATCTTCAAAGGATATTAAATCCGTAGGTTATTAATTTTTATTTTTCAATCAGCCAAATTCTGTTGCAATTATTTTTGACACATCTTTCGTCATGCACTTGTCTTTATTTCTCACTTGGCTTTTTTTTCTTTTACCACTTTTCCCTGTGATGTTTGCTTTTGGACTTGCAATAAATAATTGAGGGAAGATGCTTGAAAGCCCTCAATAGTAGCTGCATGCTGTGTCTTTCTTTAAGTAACAGTTTTGCACAATGGTGAATGCTGAATTGCAGCTGTACCATATAACAAAGCCTCTCATGTGATCGGCACATGATGCGAGCCCCGCATCAGCCATAAGTTTATGCGTGCTCCACCTGAGGCTGTTCAAAAGGGAGTCAGTGGAAGTGCTTTAATTTGTACCCACTGGAAATAGATTTTCTTCCCCAAATAATTCTCAGGATTGCTGCAGATGGTTTTCCACATAACTAAAAAGACGATTTATGCATGTTGATAGAGATGACTTGAATTGACTCCTACACCAGATTCGTAACAAGGAAGGTGCTTGGTTTAACTGTCTATAGATGGACTCCTGAATAACCCTGGGAACACAGTGAGTGATGTGTGTTTGTGTGGTGACAGTGAGGGGCTGCAGACGGAGGGCGGAAGCAGATGTGTGTGAGAGAGGTTCAGAGCTGTGGCACTATCACAGGGTACCTTTGTCTGGCTGTAGAGAGTGCTGAATTAAAGGCTGTTAACACTAGTCTGCACAGTCATATGCTAATGCCTCTTACTCTGAGAGAATAAATAAATTATGGGCCAGAAAAAAATATCTGAATCCCTGCTTATCATGCCTCATACAACACAGATAGTGTGCAAGAAAGATACAGAGAGTCTGCAGAAAGAGACAGAGAGCGAGAGAGAGAGAGCGAGAGAGAGAGAGAATGTGTAGGGCTGCATTAGAACGAGGGGGTGGCACTGCACAAAAATAGCGCTAAAGGAGCATCAAAGATGCAAGACAAAGGGGATTCTCTATAACCTTTCTTCCTTTTTGCGCCTATGACTTTGCACTCACTGCCAGCGTAGGTGATGTTGCACGAGAGATAATGAGAGATAGATTGGGCTAAGAGGCAGAGATCGAGATTTGGACAGAGAATAAGGAGGGGAGGGGGGATTTAAAGGGAAAGAAACGGAGGGAGATTTAGATAGAGCCTACAGAGTAAGTGTGAGGGAAGAGAGCCAGCACAGAGAAGGAGCAGAGGCAGTGGATGGGAGAGGAGAAGAGGAGAGGCATTGACTGGAAGCATACACATGGAAGAGAAGAAAACGGCTATTTCATGTGCTCAGCGTGCATGACTGAAGAGTGCGGCTGTCTGACTGGATTGTTAGTCACCTGCTGCCCCACAACTAGAGGACATACAAAAAACACACAGGCAGGCTGGGAATATAGGGCTGTGTGCAGAGGATGAACAGACGATGTGGGCTCGCTGGCTGTAATCGCTGTCCTCAGACCCCATAGCCACTTCCACTGGTGCTGTTGCAGGCCGTTAGCCTTGCAGTTAGACAGCAACAGTCATAAATACAGAATGAGCTCCAAGCACTCCTCCGACTGGATTCCCTACAGGTACTGTACCACATTCCTGAGAACACGGGAAAGAGGGCACAGCATTCATCTTTTGAAGCAGTGTGTGCATGTGTGATTATTTGAGCGGGTGTTTGGTTCCGAGATCAGATTAACAGTAACATTAAACTGGCACAATGAAAGCAAACCACACAATGATGATTTTTTATCTCTCTTTTTTGTGCAGGTGTTTTTTTTAATGTTTTTGTTAGTGGGAAAATGGTTTAGTGGAATAAAATGTCACTCATGTGTATTTATTTTTTATGTGGAGAGTCTTTTTGAAGAAGTACAATGAGAACAATACAGGAGAACCCAAAATATCAACTGCAACAACCTCTTATTGTTTCACAGGTGTCTGTCTGTAGTGCTGTCACTAGTTTGGATTCAGTTTAAATGTCATAAATATTTGCAAATTTATAATTTTCACTTTTTTTAGTCACTGGGGAAGTTCCTGTCATTGTATGTGAATGTGCGTGTTTTATGTGAATGTCTACATCCTTACTGTATGTGCCAGTATGAGCGTCACTGAGCCATCCCGGTGGTACAAGTCATGCCATTTGTAGCTTTAAATCTCCCGTTATACAACATAAGCATTTCAAGTGTAGTACTAAAGCTGGTGGCTCCTTCCTCTAATTGAATGCCCATTGCCATGGTTTCCCTTGCTTGCTTTGAGGCCATTGGCTCACGGTTGCTATAAGTTACAGTGGCAATCCGCAAATTTCAGAATGAGACAGCATCAGGACAACAGTAGGAAGCAGCCTTTGTAGATTTGAAACTTAAGATTGTGGCAATACCAGACCGTAGGTAGCTGCCCATCCCCTATTGTGGCAAAGCTGATACATTTAATGAAATACAATAAATGGACTGACTAAATAAACAGCAGTACAAAGAATAACTAATGAATTAATTTTTTAACACTATTTTTGCCTCCTTACCTGTTGGCCAGAAAAGCTGTTAGTGAATGCCAGGCAACAATAATAAATACAAACAAGATATTAGCCATTTTCAAGCATCCATTTGAAAGGGGTCATCTCAGTAAGCAATATTTTTATTTCATCTCATGAAGCTCATGACATTAAAAATGCATGGACTTCTGTGCAGGGTTGGAGACAGCTGCGCTATGTAGACCTGTTATCAAATTAGAGATATACAGTGCACTGATAATAAGTAAATAAAGGGACCATGGCTTGCAATCATACACATCCACAAAGAAGTAGTAGTAGTAGTTGTTGTTGTTGTATTAGTTCTTCTCTGTGGGAGTTATTATTCAAGATTATAGTTTTCCCTCTCATTTGTGAATAAAGGAATTGTCATGTGGTCAAAAATCTGTTAATAGTCCATTTACATTTTACATGACCTTTTCAAAAACAAGCAGGTTGAGTAGAATAAGAAATAGTGTCCTACTCTACGAAGGTACTTAAAAGCTTTATTATTTACATTCCCACCTGCAAGGTCAATTTGTATCTGTGCAATGCTCATGAGATTAATTTCTCCCAGATCAAATTTCATGCATTGCACCATGCAAATGGAAAAATAAGCTTGCTTTTGTGTCCATAATGGATTGCCTCCAGTGTTGCCCAGTGGTGCTGCTGCAGAATCATCAGCAAATTACTGTCACATACTGAAATCCTGGTGATGTGTGCAAAAGTATTTTAAAAGTATCAGGGACTCCTAACTTCTATTCTGTTCTCCACCCAGTCTTATATTCAAGAGCGGCTAAGGCCTCATTCGATAGCTATAGGTTTTTTTTAAAGAAATTAATTGTTTTAATGGAAATCAGAATCCATGACAAATTTCATGGGTGCTGTACCAGGGTGTGAAGCTCTGCTGATTTGTTGGCGGGCCAATATTAGCTCCCTGCTCTATTGGTATTAGCAGTTATAATGACTGATAAGTGAAAATCAGAAAAGTCAAGAGAAGGGGTAATGCTGCTCAACCATGTTATGAGTGTTGACATTCCATAGTTTGTCCACCAGAGGGCAGACTCTAAAACTTTGCTGTTGGCATCACATCTTGGGAACGCCAAATTAACAACAACAACCAGCTGATCCAAGCAGAGTCAAGCAGAGTGAAAAATAACCACACATAACAAATGTTAAGGAAATTTGTTTATGTTTTGTGTGTCTGAAAGAAAAAAATTCTCTGATATCTCGGGATATCAGCATTTGAAATCACCAGATATCAGTATCGGTATTGAAATTCGGTATCAGTCAGGTTCTGCAGAGGATTTATGTACCACTTTCACAGTGATAGGAACAGCACTTTACAAATGTGCTTCAACATAAATGTGGCAATATCAGAAATTTGAATTCAGGATGAATTGGTTCTAACCATTCTAAACAATACAAATGCTTTAGAATATTTGAATCTAAGTATTTACTGCTAAATTTTTCATTCCTTTTCAAGGAATAGTGCCTTCTTGCACCTGAGTTTGAAATGATATTTTCAGTTTTTATCATCAGAAAGTGTTATGTAGGTTTTAACTTGGATGAACAATAAACTTGGATGTCAGTTCTTTACCTGGTCAACATACACTGTAGAGAGTGAGGTGTGATGAAGAACAAGAATGACCAGACTTTCTACCATAATAATGAGTTGTTTGACCTGCACTAGAAAAGCATGTGTTCGTGCTATTATCTTTCAGTCTGATGCCTATTCACACATTTGATCAATAGACATGGAGTGCTTTGTTTGCCTGGTTGTCTGACAGAGTGTGGGAGGTAAATGCTTTTTTATTGCATCTGTGTGTCATTAAACTCGAGTCGGTGGCACAGAGCTATCGGTGGACCGAATATTTAACGACTGATTTTACATGGTCTGTATTCAGGACTCCACTGACATGATTCGGACAAAGGAATGAAGAGGGCAAAAAGGTTTATCAACTATGCTCATAAAGTAACACCAGCATATGCTCAATTACTCTATTGTATATTCCTGCAGCAAGACATAGTGGGCGATGAAAAGGATTTTGTTGAAGCTGCCAATAAGTAATTTGAGAGATTAGAAATTGTCAAGAAAAAAACCCCAAATGAAAATAGAATACTTCACAGGAAATTGCTTTGTTATAGCAGCAGCTAACACTAATACCATACAATAAGAAACACAGTACAAATACTATATGCAACTGTTCATTAAGGTTAGTGGTTAGCATTAAAAAAGTCTGATCACTGCTGGTAGAAAGGCCTTCCTGCTGTGATCTGTCCTGCACAGACTACAGAATTACAATAAAGCTGCTTTTAAATGCTGTAACTAAACATTTTTCAATGATTTCTATGAAAGGAGAACTCAACCAAACCATGCAAATGCATATAAATATAGATGGGCAGGGATTATTTGTGTGTCACATTATTTATAAATTGCCACGCAGTATATGTCAAATTATTTTTACTTACAGGAAAACTGGGCATTTTAAAAATGTACATATTAATGTACATATTGTTTAAAATTTGAAAAACAAATGGAAAAACATTCCCACATTATTTAGTGATACTGTCATCCACAAATGCACAGCCTTGCCCTCTATGGGTAATGTTACAGCTACACTAGGGAAAACAGTGGTTGGGAATCTCAGCAAGAACAAAATTATTGGAAACGTGAGCAATGAACTTACTATCTTGTTGTTTTTGAGATTATTACTTCAAAAGACAGGAACCAAGTCTGTGACCACTTGCGGTTGTGTTCTGTCTTTAAAGCAACTTTGGTGCATGAAGATGGTGATAAAATGGCAATAAGATGGAGTCAGTCTAGCAGTCTGAAATTTAATGAGGTCAAGTTGGCAATTGTAAGCTGTTTGTGATAATACAGAGATTACCTGTGATGAACTGGTAAAAATATCAAACCTGTTGCCTTTTCTTCTGCACAAAAATTCACATTGACTTCTTACATTCAGAGTCCTAACCTTCATAGATTTGAGAGAGAAATTCAGAAATTCCTCCACAAACAGTGTTTGCAGGATGGCAAATTAACTGCAAAATGACACAGGTGCTCCGCAACCTTGCTTTTATATAGAATTACAACCCTCATTTGCAACGTGTTAGAAAGCAGGCAAACCTTTACCAATCTGTCTGAGAGTGATTGCAGTCAATGGTCACCCAGAGGTTGAGGACAATGCAAAAATTTTAAAATATTCTGTGCAATCACCAGGCAACCACTGTTTTTTCCTAATCACAAGGAGGTTGCTGTCCTATTTTCCTCCAGTAAATTTGATCCATTACAGACACTTGGGAGAATTTTTCAGTACGATGTTGAGCTTTATTGCAAGGCCAGAATGAAATTTGAAACTCCAGCAAAAGATTTACATTTTTACTTCATCTTGATCCAAAATGTTAACCAGAGAGTACATAACCTGACAACAGCGACTGAGTAAACACGGATTTTATGTAACCTGTTCTAAAAATGTTCACCTGCAATGCTTCCAAATGTGAAGCAACAGAAACAAACCACAACAAACATTATTTCCTTCAATAACAGTCAAAAATGGTGCTGGTTCGTTTCCGTGACAAACTGAGCCTGCTGCTGGTATGGGGGTCTCCAGGTCAGAAGAGATTTATAGGCAGCTTGAATAAAGTAAAGAAGTGGGACAATTTTAAATTCATAAAACAAAGCCATTTCAATCAAGTACTGGAAAAAAAACGGGGCTTTAATTCATCACTTATAAGCAGACACATTTTTCTCTTCGTCTTTCAAGCTTTTTCTTTTCTACTGTAGCTCATTCTCTCAGTTGTGCTGCAGGAAATCTCTGATTGCCCTTGAATTAGGAGCCATAGATGTTTGTCAGAGGTCTCTCAGACACCCATCCAAGAGCTGAAGGAACAATCAGTGAGTCTGCCACCAGTGATTAAAAGCCCTTGTGGTAAATAACTGAAGACTTAATACAAAGTACAACAGACAACAGCCAGCTAATCGCTGGTGCTAAATGAATATCCAGTTGCTTTGTTAATATGAGTTACTATTTTACTTACTTTAATAAATGCAGTTTAGGCAGCGTATTGGCAAGCAGAGCAAAAGGCAGGACAGCAGGAGTTACAAGTTCATTTGAGTAGGGTTTGATCTTCTACAGCAGGGTGTATGATGTCCTGAAATTTGCCTAAAATTCTTTTCGTGTCAAAAATGTATGATTCAAAGCTGATCTTGGGGCTATCCCGGAGAAAAATGTTTTACAAGAGCACAAATGAAAGGAAAGGTCAAGCAGAATTTAAGTGCTGTTAGCCGGCTATGGGAAACAATGTTTAACAATGTTACTGAGAAATACTGGCATCTGTCAAATTGTAACTTTGTTTGTAGAACACAAATTGTCACAAATACATTCATAATTGGATCTGTTGTCATTTTGCTGTGCTTGATCTGCAGTTGTTTACTCTAGTTACATAGTCCTTTATGTATCAGGCGGATGGACAGACTGTGACACCAGCACACGTGCTTAAGGGTATTTTAAATAAAAGCTTCTGAATCACAGAAAAAAGGATGAAGCAATCAACAGTTAATTGCTGTATAAATGCTAAGTTTATGACTTAAATTAAAAAAACATGTACCTCATGTACCTGTCAAAAGTAAAACCTTTGTTTAGCTTTATTTAAAAAAAATCTGAGTCACATCAGAAGGGCATAATTCTGTCATTTAAAATTGATATATTTAACTCTGATGGGTACTGTTAACTATACACATTTTTTTCTTTTTTTTTTCTTTAAAAAAAAACCTATACACATTTTTTTATTTATTAAAAAATTATTAAAAATACGAAATTTGTGTCGCTTATCTGGGTCTGGGTCACAGGAGCAGGAGTCTACACAGAGATGCCCAGATCTCCCTCTCCCTGGCCACCTCCTCCAGCTCTTCCAGGGAGACACCAAGGCGTTCCCAAACCAGCGTGTCCCGATTCTGCTCTGAGGCCTCCCTCCAGTGGGACACGCCCAGAACACCTCACCTAGGAGGTGGCCAGAAGGCATCCTGGTCAGATTTTTGAGCTACTCTACTCTGAGCCCCTCTCAAATGATTGAGCTCTTCACCCTATCTTCACGACTGAGCCCAGACATCCCTCGAGGAAGCTCATTTCTGCCATGCGAGGGTGGGAATGCAGATCGACCAGTAAATCAACAGCTTTGTTTTCACCCTCAGCTCCTTCTTCATCACAACAGACCGCATCAATTCTGATGCAGCACCAATCCGCATAACAGTGTTTTAGAAAAGCATTCAAAAGCTTTACTAAGTAGTCTGCAGACACCCTTTTTGACAACATTTACCATTTCAAATCTCAACAAGATACAAGATTTGCAAACCTGGATCCTCATTTGATTTGATAGGGAGCATCGGTGCTGCTATCTTCAGGTGTCTTTGCAGGTGTACAGTGGTGGTTAAGTCTGGGCTTTGGTTGCCTTTTTGGTTGTATGTTTCAGGTCAAGTGTGATGCTTAGAGGTGAACTTGGAGCAGGTTTTCCTCAAGGGCTCCTTTCATTCTGACCTCAGACTTGAATGGTCACCCTGAGCCTTCTGTGGAGAAGCACATATCTTGATGCTGCAACCCCATTTCTGCATATAATGGGTGGTGTTAGCCAGAAAAGCCCAGTTAGATAAACTGCTGGGTCCGTGATTACCTCATAGACCAAGGATTATTGTGGTCAGTTACACACTTTGGTTGGATAGTCATAAATCGAGGAAAATGTGTATTTACAGTCTTTGTCTCCCTTTGTCAGCATATCCGTTCATCTTTTGGAATTTCTCGGATGCAAACTGTTTTCTTTTGTGGATCTTTGCATCTCGTGGACTGTGGCTTCCTATCTTAATTAAATGAATAAAAAAAATCAGTTTTATGTTCACCTGGTTTGACTCTGAGTCCTGTATTTGGGTCCTGTCTCTGGATGAAAACTGACAGGCAACTGAGTGCAAGTGGCCATAGACCTAGTCCGAATCTTTGTCAAGACAGCAGTTTGAAAGACCCAAGCAAACGTCTGCATGCTTTCATAAAGGAGTTCAGCTTTTGATTTAAAATAAATTTACAAAGATTTCTTACTTCCACTTCATCATCAATGGCTGTTGCACATTGAAGTCCAGGGAAAATTGAAAATATGACAACACTACAGCGTTTTTATACTGATAATTATTTATACTGACAATCACAGAAAGAACTAGGAAAGTGGTGAATTGCAAGTAACCTCATTCTCTTGTATCTCAGCAGTATTGTGTAACCTCATTATACTTGTGTAACAATGTTCTCCTCATTTTAACTCAGTCCTTTTTTTTTTAGCATGGAATGTTAAAAAATGTCAAGTAGAATCATTATTAGTGAAATGTCTCTTGTTTGATATGAACAGTTTGTCACTTAGTTTATTAGCTCATTAATAGCGTTTGAATCAGTTTTGGCTCTGATTAATCCTTCAAGTAATACACATTGTTCAAATAAACATTGTCTTCTCTAATGCAAGATTTGTTTTTGTTTCATCCTAGCCTGTAATTATTTTTTACTTTTGGCCATGCATGACTTTAAGCTCTAAATGATGACATGTATTTCCCACTCTTTATTGTGCAAAATTTTAATAGGCTGAATAGTGAAGACTAATCGGGAGCTTCAGTCTTCTTATCATCTTATCAACAGACTTTTCATTTGGCATGCTTGGTTGTGATTGCAGTTGGTTATTTAGAGTTGTGTAAGCGGTTATTAGAGTATTGGTTTATACTGTATATTTGCAGACAAATATGGAAGCGACTGGAAGTGACTGTATATATTCTTTAACCTGTATTTATGCATGTAGGCATGTATATTGTGCTTGGGAGAAACACAATATCCGAGACTGCCTAAGCTTTGCTGACCTTCAGGCAGATGGCAGCATGTCATTATGTCATTTCAAATATTGCTCAAATGAATAGGGGTGTTCATGCAAAGATACAGTATAACCCGGGCGTGTTGAGGATAGCTGACTGTTCAGCAAAGCGTGCGCAGAAAATCGCTGGTGCAGGATGAGGTCAGATGACTGTGTAGGTTATTGTGCGGTGTGTTCTTGCAGTGAGCCTGAGTTCCTTTTGCTCTTAGAGTCTATTTACATTGTATCAGATACCTATTTCCCCGCATAAGACACAGGAATGCTTTTGAGAGATATAAAAGATTTCAGTGAGCACAGAGATAAAAGACCAAAACAACTGGACTGTGACTAAAATACTGTAGCTACAGTAACAGGGAGGCTTCTTTATCTAGTTTGTGGTGATACAAACTAGAGTCTTTCAGTTTATCGGAAGCCAATTAGGTCAATTCTGTTAGTGACCAACTTCCAGTAAAGCTTCAAGATTGCCAGAGATCAAATTAAAGCATATGGACACCAGGCAATACAGCAAGAGGTGCTTGATTGTCTTTACTGTAAAAAATGTGACCAATGTAAAGGTGACTGCATATACTGCCTTATGCTACCTTTTAAGCCACAGTTGGTAAACATTTAATGCTAAAAAAGAATTTCCAAATCAGTTTTATTTATGTAGAAAAAATAATAAATATGCCTCAAACGCCATGTAAAACCCATCATCCTTAACTCGTCTGTTTCTGCTTGTCTTGTGGCAGACGCTGCTCACCATTTGCTCAAGGATACAGTTTCTTAAGTGTTCTTATGTTTAAGCCATGGATTCAAAAAATATCCACGGAAATGTTGTTTGCTTCAGCAGAGCTCACTCTCTGTTGACTGAGTTGAGTAGCTCAGCATATGCGCCTCCAGTCACTCATGGTGTGTTATGCTGTCTTGCCACAATACGTTTAAAGCTTTGTAAATGCTAATTAATTTATGGAGATTATATTGGACTTTTGCCATTTGTATTCAGTCCATTGCTAAGAAAATCAAAATGCATCATTAGGACATCACTTACAGCGTTATTCAGATGACACCTCTGTTTATGTTTCTGCTGTATTCAATGAGAAGCAATCTAACGTCTTTCTAGGAACCCCCTGACACTTATTATTTTATGGAACTTTTTTTTAAATCGTTTAGTATACTCTGATTTAACTGCTGCATTGTGTATTGCAATGAGCCACCCAGAGGATTTAAACATCTTTATCTAAGCTGCTGTGACACTGAATGGTACATTGTTATTATGCTTTCTGTCTGAAGCCTTGTTTTGAAGTACTCTACACATTCTCCTTTGGGCCCTGTTCATATTGTGCATTTATATGCAGCAGATATAATAACAAAGATTTGACAGGACTCTATGCAATCCTATGAAAAACGAAGTAAACCCCATGATATAGTAATTTGTAGGACCACCATTAGCAGCAATAACTTGACTTAATCATTTTATGTATGACTTTATCAGTCTCTTACATCATAGAAGAGAAATTTTGGCTCACTCTTCTTTTTAATGTTGCTTCAATTCATTGCGGTTTGTCGCCATTAATTTATTCACAGCTCTCTCTATTTCAATCAGGCTGAGGTCTGGACTTTGACTGGGTCATTGCAGCACCTTGATTGTTTTCTTTTTCAGTCATTCTGTTATAGATTTGATGCTTTAGCTGTCAGACAGATGGCTTCACATTTGACTCTGGAATACTTTAGCATACAGAGGAGGTCAAGGCTGACTCAATGACTGCAAGGTTCTCGGGTCCTGTGGCTGTAAAACAGCTCCATCGCTGTACTGGACAGTTAGTATGAGGCATTTGTGCTGTATGTAGTTTTCACCAAAATAATGCTGTGCATTATGGGCAAACATCTCCACTTTGGTACCGTCTGTCTAAAGGAGATTGTTCCAGAAGTCTTGTGATTTGTGATGCCATGTTCTTTTTATAGAGAAGAGCCTTTCTCCTGGCAAACCTTCCAAGCAAGCCAGACTTGTTCAGTAATTTTCTAATTGTGCTGTTATGATTATATTTAATATATATCAGTGGCGGGCCGTGCATTTCACACCTAGGCCTTCAGTAATGCTCCGCCTGAATCACTCCACCCTCAATAACTATTTTATGGCTATAAAAAACATCTTTTTATGCAGAAATGCAGTATAAAGACCTGTTGCACTGCAGATTGAGAGCAGAATAAAGGCATTTACTGAAGAAACAAACCCGGGGTGCAACAACCTCATAAAATTATTATTGTGTCCCTGAAATTAAAGTTCCTGCTTGCCCCCCAAAATGACACAATCTAGCAGTCTTTTTAAGATTTCCATATTGTTCTTCACCTTTTCGTTGTGGAGCTGTTTCCCTGCACACTCGCCGCTCGATCAGCTGATCCACTCCGGTTCCCCCGAAAGTTCTGGAAAGCGCCGCTGCTTGTAAGTGTCCGGGTGTCCATTGCTGCCTTGGTTAGGCAAGTCAAAGTTAAAATCCCAGTATGGCTCCAAACACCATGTCGATCAGCGGCAAACAACAAGCACTCCCAGCAAAACAGTTTGCAGTGTTCCTCGGAGCCAGAG
>VUQK01010357.1:0-14625 GCA_015106715.1 Bujurquina vittata | reverse complement strand
CGAGGCACAATCCACCTGCCTCCCAGAGTGACACACAAAAGGGTCAGCGTATGAACACAGACTCCCTCTGTGTTCATACGCTGACCCTTTTGTGTGGCACTCTGGGAGGCAGGTGGATTGTGCCTCGGGCTTGAGGGATGCAGTTTGAAAGCAACGACGTGAAACTGAAGATGTAACATGACCCTGAGGCAATTAGGCCCACAATGAGGACGTTTTTTTTCGCATTCGCTCCTTTTGTATTGCTAAATAGTATTTAAGAGGAAATAAAATGAGGAACCTTGGGTGCTTTGGCAGGGAGACTGAGGAAAATGTACATCCAGGTGGTAAATCAGCAACAGTTTTTGTTCCTGAGCAATGGCTGCTTGTTGTGCATAAGTAAGGGAAGTCTATACGTCTCACCTTTGAAGTTGCCCTTCCTTGTTGTCCTGCATTTTTTTTTTTTTTGAAGTCTGCATCTAAGCAGGGAGGGGATGTTCAGAAACAGACTATAGTATTGGGAAAGGTGCAATGAGGGCCAGAAGCAAGAGACCCTGCAGCCCCTCCCCTCCCTTTTAGTTGCTATATACCTTTCCTTGAATGGAGTGTGTCTACCGGATCTGCCCAGGATGAAATGTCATATCTTAGACTGATCCTTATCTCTTAATCGCTTCCTTTGTCTCCCATGATTCCCCAGACCCTCCCTAACTTCCCTCCTGGACACTGCCCTTTGATGTGTCAGCCACAGTTAGGGACGCTGGGGGTGGGATATTTGTGGTGTGTGCATGCGTGTGTGTGTGTGTGTGTGTTTTAAAGTGGCAGTCTGGTTCTGCTCTGAGCTAACAAAAGCCCCAGAGGTTATCAAGATTCTGTGGTGAAGGAGACCACTAGAGATGGTTGCTGTTGTGCTAAGCTGGTGATCCTGTGGCTTTGTAAAACTAAAGGCAAAGAGATGGTATTTGTGTTTATGCCTGCGTAGACTATCAGGATATTTGTATGCGCTGTAGGGCAGGAGTAATGCGTAACAGTGATGTGTGTGTACACATGTGTGTCTGTATGACTCTACACCGGCTAAAATGTTAATCTGATGACACATCAACTCCAGAAACTTTCTCTAGGGCTACAAGCAGATGTGTGTACTGTATGGGCCACAGACAGTCAAATGTGAAACAAATGTTGGTAACATCACAGCCAGAGTGTACAAAGAATTAAAGTGCGCGCGCACACACACACGCACGCGCACAGATACTGTATTATACACTAGTTATAACAATTGAGTCTGGGAAAGTTGTTTCCATCATAGATTATTTACATCTTGGAACTAAAGTGAGCACGAGTGGTATATCTCTAACCAGTTATTTGAACCATTTTTAGCACTGAGAGCGGTCTGTTGGTATGCCTGTCTGCCACTCCGGTCTGAACTGAATGGTGGTCATGGTCCTCAGATGACGAATCCTAATTTTCATCGCTCGTTTTGAGCCACAAGTTTTTTGTTTTTTTTTTCGTGAAGAGCAGCTTTTAAATCCTGCCTCAACAATTCTGATTTTACAGGTGTTTAGCACAAACTTTCCAGATGTTAACATGCTGGTAAAGCCTTACATGCAAATATGTTAGAATATTAGCATACTTATTTTTGGGTTTAGCTCAAAGCACCACAGTGCCTAAGAAGAATACAAACTCAGAAACTCTTCTATTGTGACAAAAACCACAAGAGAAGCCAAGTTCAAGCTTATTTCTACAAAATGTCTCCGGCTGATTTGTAACAAAGCTTGTGTTGTACTCATGCCACAGTTTTTCTGCAGACAGAGGTGTGGGCATGGTTTAACTTCTTAATAGTTCTCCACTTCATAGTTACATGTAAAGCAACCATTTTAAACTTTATTTTAAACTATTGTTAACAAGTAGTAAACTAGTAAAGTGTTTTATGCAATGAACTGAAGACGTTTCCATATCAAGTTTGAAAGTGAGTTGCACGATGCCTGTAAAAAATAACAGCTATTTCCTTCTTACTGCTTGAGCATGAGGTTGGAAGCAACAAAGTCCAAATACTTTGTTGCTGTACTTAAGTAGAATTTTCAGGCATCTGTACTTTGCTTGAGTTTCACACTAGAATCAAACAGATTTTCTTTTAATTTGCATTTAATGTAAAAATGTAGATTGTTTTACTGCTGCATTTTTGTTTGCAAGCATTAAAATTTAAATTAAGTGTGTCAAAATTCAGCGTATGTCAAACAGCATTGGAAAGAGACAGAAAACAGACCAAAGGAGAACAGGCAGTTTTTTGTTTGTTTGTTTGTTTGGTTTTTTTTTTTTGGGGGGGGGGGGTCATGTGGGGGACTAGATCAGGGTTTTCAAGTAATTTTCATTGTGTCTGAACATGTGAGAAAAAGAGAAACTGAGCAAAAAGAGGGGTGAGGTTGTATGAAAAGACGCGTATCATCGAGCACATCTTCAAATATGCAGTCATGTCTTTGAACATTTGATTGTGAATGGGTGGAAAATGTATGTGAGTATCCTATCATAGCTCATTGTTGTCTGGTGGGCTCATTTTGCCCATCCGACATCCGGAGGTTCATTCTTTGGTCCTAAAGGAATCTTGGTCTGAAGCCAGGGGTGATGGGGGCACATTGTCTGCACCCTCTGGTGGCAGGATGCAACAGCACAACCTGCCCTTTGTGTGCGCGCACTTTGAAAGGGTGTTTGTTCGCCTGCACGTTAAGTTAGACACAGTAGAAGAAGTTGCTTCCTCAGATGACAGCACAGTACTCTATTTGGGGAGGCCACCCAGCATAAGTTGCATATCCTGACAAAGATAGAAGACCTGGTTTACAATTAGAGGTTTTTGTGTCAGCCAAAAACATTATTCGTTTTAGTGAATGAGCAGCACCTTCACTGAGGCCTGAGCCACCTGGAGAGTTCAACAGGGTCAGGGAGAAAATGTCATCGTAATATTTATCAACTTATAATGATAAGGTTATTACAACCACCCAATATGCAGCCAAATCCTGGATGTATTTCTACAAAAGGGTTGTTTCAGGCACTTGTAAATCTGTGCATTTGCACATCCATGCATGTGTTGAGAGAACATAAGCCAGCGTTTTCCTCCAGATTTCTGTCTAAACTCCCTCCTTTGCAAGTGATTGTCACAAGGCTGTTTGTTGCTCTTGGCATGAACGTACACAACTGTATATATTTAAGCGCGGATTCTGGGGCATGCATAAGTGAGCTCATGAACATATGGTCTAAGCAGTAAACGCCTAGAGCCATGAGCCCTGGGGGACAGCCTGGCTGTGTAAGTGAATACTGATCATATACTTCAGATATTATTACCCAGACATTTGTGGAAAAATCTCGCTCACTAAGTACTTAAACTGAAAAACTGACCAAAAACACAAATCTAACAACATACATTTGCATCAGGACACACACACACATATTAAAGTGACAAAATCCACTAACATGATGATCATTGTTTGTCTTCATTTTCCTGCTTCTGTTTGTATTGAGTTCTTTTAACAATTATGAGGTCCCTTCATCTTAAGCACATTATGACACAGACCCAAGCAAACAACAAGCCCCACTCAAAATATTAACTGAAACCTAACCATGTCAGTTTTAAACCATTCTAGGAATGTCACGTTATAAAATAGATTTTTCTTCATTCCTACGGTGATTAGCAAAGGACTGAAAGAGTGCCTGCGATTAATGTGCCACCAAGTGGGAACCGCCGGTGCAGAAGAATGAAGCCAACATAGAAAACCAACGACTGCTGGCTACAAAATGAGTCAGTCCCATAGAATCTCATGTTAAAATGCCCAACTTTACAGCAGAAATAAACATGTTTACAGCCTTGTATAAAATGGTTTTGATCCCAGTAGATAATTTACCCCTTCACAACAACTTTAAGCTTCTTTCAGTTGCTCCCTTATTCACAAGAGATCACCAGAGGAGATGGATCTGATTATTTGCATTGGTATAGGTTTTTATATCAGATATCCTCTCTGATGCAACTTTTCCAGGTACTTGTATTTCCTCCCAGTCGTTAACTAGGGATCATTCAAATGTTGGGTGAATGCGTTAACCACTACACTATGGAGTCACATTCATTCAGTCACACATAACAACTGTATGGGAGATTAATTTGTTAATAATGCATCTGATTACATTTTTTGGTTGTTGCCTTTAGAAGGGTGTTTAATGAAATAAAACTGACAAATAGTTTTCACAAACAGTATAAAAGATTGGCATTGCTACTGTAACACCAACCATGGGTTTCTGAAGCCATAAGATCAGTGTTTCCGCCATTGTCACCTTGGTTGCAAAAACAAAAAAACAATTTTAAAAAATGGGTGTGACAAGGACTAGTTCTAACTGTGAAACCACACAGTCATTGGCTAATGACTTATGATTGAAAATTTGTTCACTAATGGGCTTGTGACCACAGAAAATCCTCCGTTATGGAACATGGTATGACCCAAAACAAGTGAGTGAGCCAATAAATTCAGTAGGAAGTGTTGTCAGAGGTCAAGTCAGAAAGCTGTTAACCTATAGACTAAGCTGTGATAGCCCATTCAAAAATATGTTTTGGTAAGCAAAAATCTGATATTTTTTATTTTTATACTACTGAGCACTAGTAGGCTAAATAATACAGTGTGTGTTTGTGTGATTGCCCCTTACAGTGTGTGGCTGATAATTTAGTACTCTAACCAGTCATCAAGGGAAAAAAACAAGATGGTGAGAGTCAAGATATCACTCCGCAAACCACTGAGTTTGCTACCGTTGCTATGTCCTTCTTTTCTACACAGTTTACTATATGTGCACCGCGTATAGGAATGTCAAATCAGAAAGCATGTTTATGGATGTTAGTTACCATTTCATGGATTTTGGACCCAAATGCAGGACATGGGAGACAAGAATAAACTCAAAAACTCAGTTTTATTGCTGGTAACTCTCTGGAAAAACCGAAACGTGCACAGAACAGGGTAGGAGCGGGTCAAAATGAAAACATAGGAACACCATGGAGACACACAACCAGTGAGGGAGGATGCAACAGTGAACTAAGACAAACTGACGGAATAAACACACAAGATGATGAGCACAAACAGAAGACGTAAGGTTTTTATTTTTAAGTGGCAGATGATTTCAAATGCAATTTTTCAAACTTTTAAACAAATATCAGCAAACACAAAAACAGTCGCTGCATACTTTGTTTTCACAAAATGTGTCTGCTAAGAATGTTGTTGTGACAGGAGGAAGCTGAGAGGTTATTTTCACAGGTAAAGACTGTTCAGCAAGTAAAATTTAAATCTTACACATAATGTCTTAATTAATTTAAATCAGCTGTTGGATCTATAAAAGATGTGTTGCTGAATTATGTTTTTGTGAAACGTCTTGCATGACAAATATAGTTTTGTGTTGTGCAGAGGTTGCATAAAAATACTCTACTAGGCAGTTTGGTGCAGTTTAGTGTGCAGTATTTAGTGTGCTATATTGCACTATGTTGGACAGGCTGTGGTGTTCAGGTCAGTGTTAGTTTAAATCAGGGGTAGCAGATATCAATTTAGATGATGACGCGGATGCTGATTAGATTCTCTTACTTACCTTACAGCCCATACACAAAATAAAATCTACTGGTGCTCACAAAACAAGTTATTATGTGACTTGTTTCTTTTCCCCATGGTGCACCGCTACACCCGTTCTTAGATTTCCCCCACCTGCCAGATCCCATTGTAACCCTTGTTTAAGTTGAATATTTTGAAACTAAACAGTTGCCCTTTGAAGTCTTCACAAAATTACCTTTCTTGCAGCATTTTGTTTCACCAGGATTGACTGTGAAGATGTGGAAAGGAGGAAAACACTGAAAGCATACAATTAAACATTTGAGCCAGTAATAAAAAGGCAGAGGAACAGCCACAGCAAATAAACAGACATGTTGCCTTGGTAATGAGCAAACCCCCTGCTGAGGTGGTGCACGTGTGCCATCAGAATGAGCTATATCTAAAAAATCGAAGCCCACTACAGGAAAGAGTTGTAATGGCTGACAGACGTGGAGAGAGAGAGAGAAAAAAGATTTGTTGTGGTTCTGGGGTCCTGCAAAAATCTGAGGGAAGGTAGAGAAGAATACCATACTAATTAAGTCCAGGCTATCACAGTGGATGGTCTGTTCTATTGGACACACCAAGGGGGTTTCCAAAACACTTCCATTCATTTGTGCTTTATATTTGGGAAAGGATGTACACACCACCCACGTCACCTGGGATTCCCACGTGCTCCTGCCACATGTTAACCTTATCTTATGCTACCTGCCATCCAAGATCTAATAATAGATGAGACAAGTTAGACATGAAAGTTCACGGTTTTTTGAAATGGTATAAAGAATTTGCTCTTAAAGGGCCAAGCACAAAATATGGGGTCAGTACAGTGATACTGTGAGTCAGACATAACTTAAAGCTATTTGACAACTTGTCACTATGTGATGTTTGTGTGTGTGTGTGTGTGTGTGTGTGTGTGTGTGTGTGTTGCTGTATTTCTTTTCCTGTGAGAGTTTGTGTGAGGCTCGCGGCCATAGCTGTGCCCGGAAAGGCTAGGAGTACAACCAGTCATTAGGAAGTCAGGCCGTCTGGTGTGCATTATAGCCTGGGTACAGTGACTCTTACAAAAACAGAGGATGCTCTGAAATCAGGGATGAGGGCAAAAGAAGGGAACAAGAGACTGAAAGAGAAAAATGTATCAGCATACCTGTGTCAGATAACTGATATGGAGAACTTTATTGGCATATTTCAGCTCACCTGCCATAAATATTCCCATGGGGGGGAAAGTATGAAATGTCCTGGTGCAGATTTACTTGTGTTAAATTGTTTGTGTCAGGTTTTATTAAATGCACTTGACAACCTGGAAAAGGAAAGCAAAGAGCAGAGCAGATAAAAAGTTATTGGGAGAGCAAAGGAGCAAAGTGTTTCAGTTAGTGATGGAAAACACCAGTGGAAGCATTTGATGGAAGGGCAAGTGCGTGGCTGGATGATGCAGGGTTGCTTATAGACACACAGTGGGACAGTGCCCCAGCTGAATCAATGCTGCAGCCCTAACCGCAACGGAAGTTTTGACTGCAGCTCTCAACAATTTGACATGTTTTGGTGCTCCATGTCAAATTAGTGTTTACATTAGCTCTGTTTAGGTTTGGACATAACATCAAATGGACATGATTCACCCCAGAGCATGCATAGAAAGTCAAACTGAGAGGAAAAGAAAAAGATGTGCAGTGTACTATACAGGCAAACGACTGCGATGAGCAAAAAGAAAGGAGAGACAGTTTAGTGGACATGGAAAAAAATATGAACGGTATTTGGTGAGTACCTCCAAATGAGCTCCAACAGAAAGCCTTATGTAACACAGCAACAGCTGGTTCCTGTGCTTTATTGTTCACCTTTTAAACTTTCATACAGCACTCCACAAGACTAGCAGTAAACATCTGCACAGATCTGTAGTATCTGTTGGCAGTGCATTCTGTATGCATGTATGTATGTAATGCATGATCATGGTACAAAGTGGGCAGTCTTCTGTTTTTTTGTGAAATAGCTGATTGGTGGAACTTTCCATATCTTAGCTTTATATGTCTTTAAACTACAGCATATCTATGAGCTAATTAATAAATAAATAAATTGCTGAAGTAGTTTAAGTGACATGTATCACACCTAACTTGTCAGATATGGATACTTGTTTAGGATGTCCTCTCATTGATGGCTCATTCCCACTAGAATGATAACAGGAAAACAACCTAGGAAAAATTGGTCATTGACCAGTCACTGCATTGAATTTATTTCTCATTCAGTGTTGTTTTGGCAACCGAGTGGCTGTCCAGAGGTTGAGTGTGTAATACCCTCAACATGTCACCTGTTCATAACAAGTCATCCAGGTCCTGAGCAGCAAAGGAGCCCCAGACCATCACACTACAACCTCCATGTTTGACTGTTAGTCTGATGTTGTTTTTTACTAAATGCTGTGTTAGTTTTACACCAGATATAACGGGACTCAAACCTGTCACAAAGTTCAACTTTTGTCTCATCAGTCCACAGAATATTTTCCCAGAAGTCTTTGGGATCGTCAAGATGTTTTTCGCCAAATATGAGACGAGCCTTTGTGCTCTTTTTGGTCAGGAGTGGTTTTTGCGTTGGAACTATATCATGGATGCCATTTTTACCTAGCCTGTTTCCTATTGTTGAATCATGAACACTGACTTTAACTGAGGCAAGTGAGGTCTGCAGTTCTTTAGATGTTGTCCTGGGTTCCTCTGTGACCTCCTGGATGAGTCGTCGTTGCATTCTTGGAGTCGTTTTGGTAGGCCAGCCACTCCTAGCAAGGTTCACCACTGTTTTCTCTATTTGTGAATAATGTCTTTCACTGTGGTTCGCTGGAGTCCGAAAGCCTTAGAAACAGAATTTGTAAGCCTTTCCAGACTGATAGATGCCAGTGCCTTTGTTTCTTTGAGTTCCTTTACATCGTGGAGTGATGTGTTGTTTTTTTCACTTTGTCACACAAGTTCTATTTAAAGCCTGGGTGTGGCTGGTGAAACTGAACTCAGCTTTCCAAAAACTGTGGTTAATCATAATTAATTCATGATTTAACAAGGGGGGGCTTTTTCCCCACATATGGCCAGTTAGGTTATGTTTTTTCCCTTGATGAATGAAAACTTTTAAAAACTGCATTTTGTATTTACTCAGGGTATCTTTGTCTAATATCAAAATTTGTTTGATGATTGGAAACAGGGATGACAATTTAAAAAAAATCAGGAAGGGAGAAAATGCTTTTTGACATACTTTTCCAGAATTTTTGTTTCAGTCCTATGAGGTCCTGGCTGGACTCTAAATGTAAGTAGAATTTCTGTGTACTGTGAATTTCTCTGTTTGTGAAGATAGCAACAGATTTGCGATTTTCACTGATTTATCACTGTTAATTGCCATATTATCACAGATAAATTGCATGTAATTGCCAACCCATTTAGTCGTAAACTGATAACAGAATGATAGCAGCCTGACTCCGTCTTATTGCCATTTTATCACCATCTAGACACACCGAAGACCCTTTGAAGACTGTGACGTGTTGCACACCATGTCCCTGTCTGAAAAGCAACCATTTCAAAGGCAGCAAAATTGCAAATTTATTGCACACGGTTGCAGTAATCTTGGTTGTGCCACAGTCTCCAACAGTGTGACTGTAGCATTAAACAGAGTGGGTAGATGTAAGAATGATGTTTCCAATAGCAGGGTTAATCCTGTGAGGTGGTGTGTTTAAATCCAAAGTGAAAATTCTATTAGTGCCTAGACTTCACCGGTAAGTGACAGCAAGCATAAGAAGTAGTGAGTGAAACCAAGGCCAAGCAAAAAACAAACATCCTGGCTTGTTATATAGAGCCCTTAGAAGTGTGTGCAACGATGTGCCAGGATATTGCATCAGTGAGATAACTGTAGTATTTGCTATTTTCAGATCCATTTACATAAGGCACCATAGCTGCACATTATGTCTGATGATTATGACAGTGAAATAAATCCACAGATGTGCTCATTCATCTACCACTAGCAGTAAAATTCCTGATTTTGCAGCTGGGAGGCTGCAGTTCTCAACAACAATGGCTATTTAACCAGACAAAAGCTGTTTCCTGGTAAACATGTGTGTCCTTTACCCACTGGTCTCCACAGTGAAAACAGTATTGCTTTTACACCTGAAAAAAGAAATGCCTATGAGTCACTGCTGTTCATCATTCAGCCGCAAAATTTCACCCAGAGTTCGGTGCTTGGTAACTTGAGCGAGGAGGCAGTGAGCCGATATGCAGATATGCATGTAGTCGAGCATTTGAAGAACAGCAGTAGGCTGTCAAATGTAATTGTAGCAAAGAGTAGTTGATTGTTGATTTATTAAGGCAATTCTGGAATTTCTGCTTTGTGGTTGGAACCCATGAGGCAAACAAACCTGGTGTTTGCCATTTAAGACATGATCTCTGACATCTTGTCTTCATCCTGAGACTCTGTTTTTATGATTTAGCAGCAGGAGAGGAAAAGAATTGCCTGGCAAACATCTGGCCCTCATGTTACAGCAGTCGACATATTGAAACACCTGTTTTGATTTATTGTGTTTGGGTAGTTGGCAGTGGATGGATTCCAGCACCCGGCTTCTTGCACATGGACAGTCAAGAACACACACACATCCACAACCCAGTTTACACAAATTCACGCACACACACACACCAAATAAACATCAATACATATTTGTACACCCCGATAGACACACACTCTTGCACACCATACTCCTTGCAAGTTTTACAAATGACTTGGGTGAAAGATCAATCATGAGAGCAGACTTTCTGGAAGTCTCTGTTAATGCCTTTCGTTTCTGAACTTCCCCCCCGCTGAGCACAGGTGCACTGGCACACAGAAGAAGAAAAAAGAGAGCAAGAATGGGAGGGAGAGACCAGCGCAGTCCAACAAAGGCTAGAGTAGTGGAAAAGAGCAGATCATACGTCAGTCTGCCCTGAGATTACCTTTGACACAGTCCCACCTGTCAGCATGGACCTGAATTAAGCCCCCTTTCCTCTGAACTGCCCTGCACCGGGTTTTTGGTGCTGTGCCAGAATTCCTCTTTCTGCTGACCTGCGTCTATCTTGCTGGTGTACAGACTGGAGTTAAAGAGGAGCAAATAGATACACCATCTGGCAGCTGTCTGGCCTTAACTGTCTGTGGGAAAAATGATGGATTCTATCTGGAAAAAAGGCCAAAACACAGAATGGCTGAGGTCAGTAAGTGGAGGAAATCCCAAAAGTGGGAGACAACTGTAGATCTTAGTAGTTTAAATGTTCTCCTCATGTGGATAAGCATGGTTTGTGAGCTGGTATTTCATATTAAACCAGAAGTACAACATCTTTTGGTTTTTAAGAGGTTTATATATTATCTATCTCCTGATTGCAGTTTGACTGGCTAGTATCAGCTCCGCCCTTTCCTGTGGTTCATGGCTGTCGTCATGCTGACGCATCCATACACTTTCCTAATTAGATGGTTGGGGGACCCAGACAACTGTTTGCCAAGGCCAGACGGGGTTCTTCCCTTTCCTGTGTACAACAGGGTGACATCACAGTCTGAAAGCAGGACACCCTATCATTGGTGTGATCAGGCAGGACATGATGTGTTTAGGGAGTGACAAAGCCGACCACAGAGTCCTGTCACAATTCCAGTCCACCATGAGGACCAGCGTTAGAAGGAAATAGCCCATATGCCAAGGAAGTGTGGGCTGTGCCACTTCAATCCAGGAATTCTTATCGTGTTGACTTTTCAAAAGGGATGCACCACATTGCGGTTTCGTCTGCAGCTGGGACAACAAAGTGATGAATAGAGTGGCTAGTGAGGAAGGGATGTGCCCACACACTCACCTCCTCCCTCTTTCTCTTTCCCTTTACGCCCTCAATTAATCCACACACACATGCATACACACACCCGTCTTGAAACCTGGGGAGAGTGGAGAAATTTGCGAGCTGTGGGGCTCTGCACAGCCACTTCTCCAGTGCTGCGGCCATAAAACAAAAGCACTTGTAACATGAAAGAATTCCTGAAATTTACAAGAGGAAGTGGAACATCTGAGAGACTATGTTTGAATTCTCAGTGTGCTCTTCTGGGCGAAGTGTCAAAGCTGGGGTGGTTGTTGCTGGTAATGTTTCTCCCCCATCCATCACCGCCACAGCTCCCTCAAGCCAAATCACCCCTGATGCCACTACACTCTTCTTTCAATGCTAAGTGTACTTCCTGTCCCCCCATTACACCGCCATGTCTTAGTGATCAGTGAGACCTCAGTAAAACATGTCCACCGTAGTGTAGCACCTACCGTGAGCTGCTCAGGGGCCTTCAAGGGCTTCACTTTGAACCTGGCAGCTCCAGGTTCCTGCTTTGAAAGGTTTATTTGGTTATCTCTCCAAATGTCCCGAGGTGAAATATACTGTTAAGTAAACTAAGCTGATACAAACCAGTTGTAGGCATGCAATAGTTAACAGATTGTAACCGCTCATGAAATGGTTGCTGCCTGCACTGGAACAGTGCACTGCACATTGTCTGCTTCCACCCTCCAACATCAAAAATAGCAGATTTGTCTCATGACGCAAGAACTTCAGACTTTTGCCACAAATCAGCCTGGTGTCGGAACTTTTACAGGTTCTCTGGTTTTGTGACTTCTAAATGTCATTGTGGTTTGACGACAATGTATTATATATGTTTTATGGAAGTGAGAGTTTTGTTTGTGTGTTTAAAGTATGCGCAAAGATGCAGCCGCTCTTGGCACAAGTAAAAGTGTGTGGATGTGTTTGTGTGTGTTTGCAGTTTCCCAAAATTCAGTCTGCATTCATGTGGATAATTATAACTTTATGTTGATTTTTTTCCCCTCCCTTTCTTACAACCACATCTGCAGCAGAGGCAAATAGTAGAAAAGGGTGGAGGCCAGAGTTTTTAGTTCTCCTCTGTCTTTGTCTGTTTCTGTCTTTGCACACTTTCTGTCTCCCCCTCCTTCGCCCTGTCGCTCATCTTCCTCCCCAGCTCAGACCACCTACGCTTGGAGCCTTGGGTGGACCCAGAACCATTGCTATCAGCACAAGCGTACTCAAACATCCCATAATGACTTCCACTTAGAGCCAGTCCATAAACACTCTCAGATGCACAGAGACACACTCTCAGGCGGGCTCGCAGCATGATGTTCTGCTCCGCAGAGGCTGCACTCACTTAGTTTCCTTAATTCCTTTCTTAATAGGAATCTGTTTGTTTGTTTGTGTGTTGGTTCAGTGCTGTTTATTTGGCTGCCTGTTTTATGAGATTTAGCAAACGTCCACCCTAAGAGCTCTGTGTGTGTGTGTGTGTGTGTGTTCAGCATTCACATATTAAACTTAAGGGTTTTTACTGTAACTCGCTGTTTTCCGGCAGTGGTTAAAGCTGCGGTGAAGCTACCTCCGTGAATTTTTGATCATCGGTATGGCTTCATGACTTTGTACAATCCCCAACGCTGCAGTACACGCCTGTGTGCAATGATGTCACGCGACATTGTGTAATTGAGTTTTGCATTATGTTAAATGCCATAAAATTCATGTACACTTCAAGGGTGGGTCTGACATATTCCTTTAACTCATTGAATGACCTCAAGCTATTTTAACTGCAATGCAGTGCCATGATTGGTTTAGTACCACAGCGAAGGGGATGATGTGTGATTAAAAATGTCAGTTTGTTCCTCGTTATTTGTCTGCGTTCCCACGGATGTCACTTTTAATGCAAGAGAGCAACAAACTGATACATAAATAATAAAATGATAAAAACAGCCTGACAGTTGTACCATGATGTGATTAACTCTCAAACTCTACTTCAGCCATAATGATTGTTATTTGTAGCTTATATTTAGATCTCTTACGCTATTAAATTGTTTGATCAGTATGGACTTCATTGACAAACTTCATTGGTTACACATGCTCAAGTGCACATTAATGCAAATTTATAATCAGCCAATCACATGGCAGCAAGATGACCTGCTGAAGTTCAAAGTGAGCTCAGAAAGAGGAAGAAAGGGGATTTGAAGGTACTTGAATGTGGCATGATTGTTGGTGCCCGATGGGTATTTCAGAAAATGCTAATTTTCTCATGCAGACATCTCTAAGGTTTAGAGAGAATGGCCTGGAAAAGAGAAAATATCCAGTGAGTGGTAGGTTTCTGAGCAGAAATGCCTTGTTGATGCCAGAAGTCAGAGGAGAATGGCCAAGCTGCTTCAAGCTGACAGGAAAGCAACAGTAACTTAAATACCCACTTGTTACGACCAAGATATGCAGAAGAACATCTCTGAATACCCATCTTCTAAAGCAGGAAATCACACCATGTCACAAAGCCCACATCATCTCAAAATGGTTTCTTGAAAATAATGAAAACAAAAGTTTGATCTCTGTACTCAAATGCCCTCCAGAATCAATTCAATAAAGCACCTCTGGGATGTGGTGGAATAGTAGATTTGCATCATAGATGCACAGCGGGAAATCTGCAGCAACATACAGCAGGCTGTAACTAACTATTTTTGTAATGGTTTGGGGCACTTAAACAGGTGACCAGTCTATTTCAGAGCAAGGTGAAACTAATAAAGTGGTGTTCTTGTTTCTGTACATTACAAATTTTGAATATTTATATTTCCAGATCATACTTTATTTTTACAACATACCGAGTAGCTCTCATTTGAATGTAATTAAATGAATTTCTTTGCTCATCCAGGACTAAACAAGATTGCCCGCTGACTTAAGTAAAACAGAGTTACATGTGTACATTATTTGCTTCAGATCTGCAGATTTTAGCTCAGCAGGGGTTTAGCTCAGAAATCTTTGCTCCTCTGCTCATAGCAGAAAAGTCTTATACTATAGCTGTGATTTTAAAGTTCGGAGAGATTGCCAAGTAGAATTAAAAATATACCTGTTTTAATTATAGGTATATTAAAGGTAATCTCCTTGGGAGTGTTGCACAGCTTCCAGCAGTGGAGCTGGTTTTGAGTTTTGTACTTGTGTATTGAAAGAGAGGTGCACAAGGACCAAGCCAAGCCAAGCCAAGCCAAGCCAAGCCAAGCCAACTTTATTTATATAGCACTTTAAAAAGAAACAGCAGG
>VUQK01010355.1:19037-29696 GCA_015106715.1 Bujurquina vittata | reverse complement strand
CTCCATCGGCCAGCTCTTTGCTGCCTCCGAGCGAACTCTGCAGGAGCCCCTCCCTCTACTGTGTGGTGTGTCTGTGCCCTCTGTCCTGCCCTGTCGCTCGGTGTGGACACACACAGACGCTGCAATATCGGAACCAATCACTGCGGCTCAGATCGTTTGATGTTTGACGGCGCACTGACCGGAAATGGAAACTTTTCACAGACGCGTTAAACCAAAAGTAACGAGCTTGTTTTGAAAATCTAAGAAGTAGAAAGTGCAGATACTTGGGTAAAAATTTAGGGAGTAAAAGTAAAAAGTAGTCAGAAAAATAAATACTCAAGTAAAGTACAGATACCTAAAAAAACTTAAGTACAGTAATGAAGTATTTGTACTTCGTTACTTCCCACCTCTGGCTTCCACCAATTTTTTAGTTTAATGAGCGTCACACTGATGCACCAGAAGATGTTTTTATGAACCTTTAGTCCATAGAGTGTGCACCAATTTCTCAAAACACTGTAGCCTCAACTTGCCATAATGCAACTTAATGTGTTCCTTATTCAAACCCTTTAGCAAACCTTACTTGTCTGTTTGTGTCACATCGCTGGATTTGTGTTAAAAATGACAGGGTTATATGTTCTCCATCACACCTGTGTAGTATCTGGTGTGTACTGTGGTGGAATGACTGATGAAGGTTAGGTCTGATCTAGTGCAGATTACCTGTTGGTATGTGTGAAAGAGCAAACAGATGGAGCAGTATGGAGGCTTCGAGCCCATGCGCTGGTTGTACTCCCTCTCTTTCTTCAGGTTGGGTGGCCTGCTCTGCCACAGGTGAGCCAGAGGCTTGGCCCAGTTCTCACCCTCCAGACCACCTTCCTCCACTGGGGGAGGCTCCTCTGGAGTCTCTGAGGGACAAAAAGCAAAGACAACACATTCAGACGAAATGCCAAGAGGGAGGATGTTAGAGACAGGCCCGGTCTCCTTACGGGGCTAAACGTTTTACCTGGATCGAATTGTTGAATCCAATTTTGCTAATCTAATTCTGTAATTGGCGTTGGGGAACTTAACAGTCCAGATCGGCTTAATCACCTAGTTGATCTCGACTCTTTTGAGCGACACACAGAAAACAGGCAGTGTTTCTGTTCAGACACACCTTCATCACTCATGCCGTCTTTTATGAGGGGATGGTGCCCTGGCAGCTGTCCGAGGTCAGTCCCAAGCTTTCCAGCTCCTGCCACCACTTCTGCCACCTGCTGGAGAGGAGCAGCTATTGTTAGAATAAGAGTTTCAAAAGACCACATGGGTAATTTTGCAATTTTCCCATGTTTGCGCCACATAGGCAGGTAATCGATCCTCCTCAAGATCAATCATTTTAGGGTGTTGTTCCTGTGCACCACTACATGACCAAACATCAAAGGCTCCACATTAGAGAATAACAAAAATACTGGTCAGTTAAATTAAATGTTCACGTTTTATTAACGGACAAAACCTGTAAACTATTGTTTCATGAAATGTGATATAACGCAGCTAGCCCTCACGAGTCAAAACTGTAAAAAAGCAAGGTAGAAATTAAGACTACATAAAGGCTGAGAGTTTATGATTTCATGTATGAAAAAAACACACGAACAAAGACCGTAGAAAATCTTTAGAACACTGTAAAGACTGCACGACTTAGAATGACATGGTCCATGGTCTATAAATAGGTAACTTACAGTGTTAAGTGTATGTCCACTCACTGCTTTGCCAACATAACTGTTGTCCTCTGTTTCATGGTCACTCTCCTCACTCTTCTTCTCCTCTTTGGGCAGCACCTCTCCCTCTCCGTAGTCTCCTTTGGCATAGCTGTGGACGTGTAGGACGTCCGCAGGGCTCAGCGTCCTCTGAAAAACTTTGTGTGCTGGGCTGCAGCTGCTGCCAAGTGGAGGCTCCTCACTTCCCCCGGTCTCCTCGGCACTCTGAGCCACCACCTGGTTTTCAGCAGGCTCAGGAGGAGAGACGTCCACTACGCAGTTCTTCTCTTTTTTCAAAGGGCTTCGTCTGTTTGAAGTTTTCTTAGGATTGGCTTTGGGCTGAGGTTTAGACTGGGGTTTGGTCCCTTTCTCTTTTTTAGGCTCCGGCTTGCCTCTCACTGTGTCTGAAAGAGATTAGTGCAGATATAGACACTAGTGCTTGGCCCCAAACCTTTACAGGACATTGGTTCAGTGTGTCACACCCTTGATATTTCTGACAGATTTGTGCTTTTTTGTCTTTTCATAATCTTCTTCACTTTATTTCACATATTGACAGGTAACTCTCTAAAATAAATATCAACTTTTTAGCCTTCGGTCACCTATGAGCCTCTTGTGTGCTGTTCTGTGCATTAACTAACAGCAGGAAAATAAACATTTAATAATCTAGAGTACAATTATTTTCGAGTCATCAAAATTTAGGCACTTTAGGCCAGGTTTACAGAGCTGGATAAAGTAACACGAGTTATTAATAATCACAAAAATCTGCCGACAGAAGCAACGGATCTAACAACTTGCAAGTTATAGGATCACAGATGCAGCAACTTCATTTTAATAACAGCAACTTATATTCATGTGGCTTTTGATACTCTGCTGCTGCTTTGATTGCTTCTGAAAGTATTGTGATTAGAACCTTAAAAAAAGGATGTACTTTCACAGAATATTACTTTGTGGTGCTAAATCAAAGCCACGATTCAGTCATTAAATAAAACTGCACACAAAATGCTTCAGGACAGAGTTCAAGTAATTTATTCCAATGGCAGCAAAAATGCCAACATTCAGGCCATAAATCAACTGTTTATTTATGGGAAAAAATGTTTTATAATTTCATTTGCAATGCATTAAAGCATGAAACAAAGAGAGGGCATCTGGCCATTTTCTGAAGTAACTTTAAGACCAGAGCCTCAAACAGCTCAAAGGAGTCTAATGATATAATAAATATAATAAAATTAATTTCACCTTTCTTCCTCAAAGAAAACAAACAAAAAACTTGTGCCCTGTGAAGTGTGAGGTACCTTTTTCTGACTTGCTGGCGACTTTAGTTGGAGAATCCTTGCGTGCCAGCTTGGCCTTCTTTGGCTCTACCTCCACCTCCTTCAGCTCCATCTCCTTCGCTGGCAGCTCAGGTTTGATGTCTTCAGAGGATTCGACAGCTTCAAGCGGACGTTTTGTCCCAGTTTGAGGCTCTGGACTGATACGTAGGAGAGCAAAGAGAAAACATGTTAGACAGGACTCAAAACTAAACTCTGTTTCTCAAAGCCTGCTGACAAAAGATGAACAATTGTAAGGTTGACATGTTCAGCAAACCACACGACACGTCACAGACTGCGCTCAATTGCTTTTGTCAGAGTCTATCAGTGCTGTTGCTATAAATAGAGACAGAACAAGTTCTATATTAAAAACAGTCTAAGGCTCTTTTTCCACTAACCGGGCCATTCAGCATTTTTTCCCCTGCAAACTCACTCAGTGCTTGGCTGAAAAACGGGTTCAGGTCCAGCACCGCAAGCTAGCTGGTCTGGAACCAAGAACGTGTGACGCAAGCAGTAGAAGGGCGTGACTCTGCCATCTCAATGTAAAGTTTTCTACTGCTAGTTCACTCCAAGGTGTGTATTACACAAGAAAAGAAATTTTCATAGCCGTGAATTAAGATTGGGCCTTAAGGTTCAACAGATAAAAGGATGCAAAGTGCGTACTTTGTTGACTTGCTCGTAACCGCTGTCAGTGTATATCTTGTGCCGCACACAGATGCTGCAGTAGTTTTGTTTGGACTGTAAAATCTGTTCGCAGTACAACAGTGTGCTCTCCCACATTTATGCCCTTCGGCTTCCGTGTCCAGACGAGGACTCGCCCACACTAATACAGAAAGGAGCAGTTCCCAAAGTGCGGTGGAAACGCAGGCCCGTTCTTAAGTGGTTTGCCGGTTCATTGGAACCGGCACCGGCACCTCGGCAGTGGAAACGAGGTATCAGCCAGTGAACATGCAGCCAGCAGCCACAAATCTTTAAGCTGAATGAGAAGACTTGAATCTGCAAAGTAACTCAAATTTACATCTCTACAGTAAAGGCAGATTTTAATTAAACTTATTATCTTCAACTGCCCATGTTTATGAAATTTAATATTAATTTATTTTTAATTGTACTTAAACTGGGTTTTACGTTCCATATAAGTGGTTTAGGTAAAAATGTTACTGAATTTTATGAGCATTTAACACTGAATTATAACCAACAGTTCACATCCATATCAAAATAACCAGTGAATGTAATAGGTACAGGTTAATAGTGAGTGTAAATCTAGACCTTTTGCCCTCCTGGACGGGAGTATCAGGCTCTTCAGATGACACCTCACATGTACTCTCTTTGGAAGGTTTGGTCTTTTTGTCATCTTTCAGATACTCGGCAGCCTCTGGTGTGGGCTTGGAGTGGTCGATGGCAGCGTTGTCTTTCCCGGCCTTCCACAGCTTGTAACGCTCGGGCTGAAACTTGCGTACAAACACGTCCATGGAGATCTTCACCATGTCCTGGCGACACGAACACTGAGAGGAAAACAGACCAACACTCTTGTCTCATTTTGAACGATGGCAGTCAGAGCATGCATGCATCCATTTATTGCTGATTGACAGAATTCCAGACTGTATATAAAAGATGGAGCCACAGTGATATCACCCAAAGGTTTGAAAAAGCCAGCGAGCCTATCTGGATGTCAGATGCTTAAAGGCTTCGAACCTTCAACCCCCGCACCCCCCCAGACCAAACCGTTTGCTGATTGGTGACACAGTATGGCAGTCACTGACTCGCACCTCACTATGAGGTTGAGAAGAATTTACAAGATAAACTACTATTAAGTGTGCAATCATATTCACTGCTGTTTACAAGTCTTTATGTACCAGTGTTGCTTGTTTGCCGTAATCAATCCATCGTTGAGTGGCAAAGTTAGTTGACTCAGCGCAGTTGAAGCCGTGGTTGAAACCAGCGTGATAACCAAATGGGAACGTCACAATGAACTGCCCGGCCTCCTGAGTGACCTGAATCAAAAACACAGAGCAGTATGAGGTGAATGTTTTCCTCTGAAACTATCCACTCCTTTCTTATCTGATCACTATTCTCTAATCATGAAGGTTTTTTTTTTTTTTTCTTAATTGTGAAGCATTTTCCTGTTCATTATAATAGACTGTTGCATGCAAGTCAATGCAAATTAAATAAAAGATTACCTTTTCAAAGGGTATGCCATATTTCTTCAGGATTAAGGGTGAAATTAAAGTCATCTTGTGACGCAGAAAGGCTTCACAGCTCTGAACGTTACCTGGAAAGAAACCTGGAAGCACAGGAATTCATCACCATGGTGCAGATGAGCCTCTCTGATTGTTTTTATTGAAATTTATTTTGTGTAAAGCAGTTAGATGTAAAGATCACTGCCATTACACTCTCTGAGGTACGTTCTGAGAGTACACTGGACTCACTCTTTCAGACCTCTAAGCATAACAAGCTGATGTGACTTGAGGGAACTATTCTGATTGATCAAGGTGCTTAAACACAAAATAAAAATCCCATCACCTACCCTTAGCAAGCCTTTCCAGTCGTTTTCCATGCTCCGGTGGTACAACATACCTAAACAGCAACAAAAGTACAGATACATTAAATAAAATGATGATGACTGTGATGCTTCCATGAGAATCAAACTGGCCTCCTCCAATCTATGGAGCCATGGATGGGTGCTCTCTTACTTTTAAATAATAAATACACAAAGATCAGCGTTTATTACAGAGTTATTATAGTACTACAGCTGAGACCTCCAATACATTAATGAACAATTATTAACAACACAGAGGAATAGTTCATCTTTGTGTTTTATTTTATCTGAAAATTTAAAAAAAAGATCGGTTTAATTACTATCAAAAATAAACAAATGAATACATTTTTTTGGTAAACTTTCCAGCACCCTCTTTGAGTAAATATAAGCATTACAAACGTATGTTAATATTAATTTGTTTAAACAAAGGTGAGGTTTTGTCAGTAACTGTACCAGGACTTCGGTTCTCCAAAGTGCAGGTAGTTGATGCTGTATAGATCCATGTCTTCTGTGTGCCACGCAAAGGCACTCTTCCACATCCCAAAGTACAGGTACGGTGTGTTGACACCCTTGATCTTGACGCCACTTTCATTCTCCACAATGTCTAGGATAGTGTTGAGATGGCCGATGTTCCATTCGGTCACATCCTGCAGAGGAAGAAGAATTCATAAGTCAGGATGATAAAACTAAGTATGTAATCAATCTACTTTTAAGTGATCTGGAAACCTAGGAACACATAAGATGGTTGAGTTTGTGAGCAAAAAATTTAGACATTTTAGTGAACACACAACTGCATTCCTGATTGATTTACTAGTCCTCACTTTTATTTTGAAAGTTCAATTATTGCTAATAAGCTAGCCCTGGCGTTGTTCTACCAGTTTGCTGTTCTGATGGTCCTCTGTATTTTTCAGCTGTTTCTCCACAGTCTCTCTTTCCATAACAGAGTACAATTAATTGGACAATGGCTGGTGATGGTAATCGTTCTGCTCTAGAAGATCTGTTGTTAGCTGGAGTGTCAGACTAATCAGAATCTGCAGCAGGTAGAGCTGCCTCACGAACCGCTACTCTGAGCTGACTGATGTGCACGACTGAAGCTGCACATCAGAATAGAGACTATTAGCTGTAGTCCGAGATGCTGAAACTTGAGAATTCATCCACAGGAAGGGAGACTCTATCGAGAGCCAGCTGAATATATCGCTCAATAATTTGTCACAAATACTCAGCAAATAAAATATTAGCAGAGGAGAAACTGAATTTGTTAATAACATTTATGTATATTCATAAACCCCCCTCTCTTACCCCAAATCTGCGGGAAAAACTGTTAACGTTTTCTTTTCAACAGTATGAAGATGTTTTTCAGTTACAAGTATGCAGCGTATCACCACTCACTGGATCATACAGCGTACCACTGACATCAGCACCATAAAGCGGAGGGTTAAAGGTCAGATTCTTCCAAAACTTCCTCTCTAGCTCGTCAAAATCCACGTATCGTGGGCTGCAGAATCTACAGAGAGAAATGTTGTCAGATATTCAGGCAAGTCTGAGGAGAGATCACAGAGTCACTGGAACCCATTCATCAGATAACCAAGGTTTCACTAAGTAAACTGACTTGTCCATGTTGGAGGTCTTGCGGAACTCATGGACAGTCATCGGCTTCTTTTGGATGTTGTACTGTGTGAATAATCCTGACTGGCCAGTAACCACCTGCTGGATGGGAGCGGGGATCACCAGGTCATCGATGTCATCATAAGTCCTTCTGGGTTTCCAGCCTTTAGGAGGAACAACCTGCAAGAGATAAGTTGCACAGGTGAGATAAACTCAGGGCAACAGTCAAACCTTACTAAGCTGTAGAAAATGTTGAATTTCTGGCATTAGTATCACACTAAATTTCCCTCCTTTTTAATTATTTATTTTAAGAAATATAGCATAAACTTTTCTTGTCTTATTTCTTTTCTGTACATATTTTAACAACTGATGGAAATGGTGTGGACAGGTGTACTTGTGCATATGTACAGATGAAAGAGGAAGTATGGCTATGAATCACTGCACAAGTCATGTTATTTTAAAGAGTGGCTGTAAATACACGATATTTTTACGGTAAATGTTGGTACAGTAATATATCTGACATTTCTCTTATATCTACCTTTTCAGAACATATATATGTCAACATTTAAAGGTAAATTTTAAGGTAACTAAGATAATAAACGATGTTAAACAAAATCAGTTAAGTGTAACTTCCTGTTAGGTTTATTTTCTTCACCTTCGCATGTGATCCTCCAAGCACTAATCGACAGGAAACAGTTGGCTTGTGACTTGTCTCACTTCAGACATGTGACTTGGACTTGTTCCAAAAGACTTTGTGTTTGGTTCAAAAGTCTTATAACGGTTGTGGTAAAGAAATTATCAGTGATCCCTCCTAAAACTTGTGACAAAACAGGCTTACTTGTGCATTTTCCTCTGGGATCAATAAAGTTAATCTTACTTTTGCCATCCCAGCTCTGTGCGCCCCTTGTGACTCCATATAGCCAATGTAACGGCCAAAGTCCTTGAACTCCTCTTTGGACGGGGTGAACGTCATTACCCTGCAGCCCACGCTTTGGGCTGGCGTGTCTGTGGTCATCTTGGGAGTGTTATTCTGACCTCAACTCTGGAAGACATGAACATATTTATAAAACATCTTAGTTAAGCATACATTCGAATAGTCCAGCACACTTAGTGTCCATGGACAGAATCTGTGGGAGGATCTCAGGAGTCACTCAGCTTCTTTGAGCAGTCTTTGTTGTCACTTGCCTGTAGATGATGCTGGATTCTTCATTGTGGTTAGTTACAATGTATTTTACTATGGGAGTAAATTCATAGTAACTAAAATACCTCAGGGACTGTTTTCTAGCAGTAAGTGTACACACACACACACTGACATTTACCAGATCTCAACCATCACCACAGGTTCACAGTTCCCCTTTTAAGTCTGGAGCATGTCAGAACAGCTCTGTGCCAACACTTAAACTTAACAGACTATCTCAAGCACACTGCTCATGTTAGCAGAACTAGGGTTGGATGATTAAAACCATTGCAGTACTACATTATATTACTACATAATTTTCTTTAACAAAAACATACATTTAAAGAAAAAAGTTGGCAAAACTTTCTGTGTATCCCAGAAGGATAAAAACACTGTCAAGAAAGCAAATGTCACACATTTATTGGTCCTTTACAAATGTGTCATTTCAGGGGATTTCCTTGAAGTTTGAATACAAGTCAAATGATAAACAAAACCTTTTTTTTTTTTTTAAAAGAGGAAGATCATGTGGGACTCAGAGTCATCTACTTAGGCTCTGACTAGCAGGTGTTTTTGACCACAATGACAAACTTGCAAGAGCAACTGTTGATATCTACTGTCCCAAAGCTTCCACGGTCACATCAGTGGGTGCAGACGGGGGCTGCAAGAGGCCCAGGCGACAGCGGCCTAACACACCTCGGGAGAGCCACATGGTCTCTACAGGGGGGAACTATAGAGAGCCGAAGATAACAATAAACCAACAGTCTTCAAAGATAAACACACACAAACCAATCCTACAGATTCTTTTCATAACTTCTACTTCTGAAAACACCATGTTGGCCAAAGGCTATATTTCTGTACCCTTTGGCTTGAGATGAACTACACAGTGAATGGGTCTGGGCTTTTAGGAAGGGTAAAGTGTGCATGATTTATAACAAGGAAAATCGAGAGCTTCACAACAAAAATCAATGCAAACATTTTTAAAAATGTTATCAGCTATCTTGTTTTCATAATTGTTGAAGTGAAATTAAAATCCCTACACAGGGCGTAATAAATTATAATCTCAAAGCAGTGATGGTGGTTATACACTCAACAAAAGCACCGAGCCTAAAGTCTACATCACATCACACTAGCTTTGATACTGTTACGCTTTTGTCTCATTTGTGAACCCTTTTCTCTCTTTATGAAAACAGTAAACTTATTTTCTCAGTCAAAAATACACCCACCCAGACCGCATAAGACACGTAACACCGTATCCCACACAAATACTCTCTGCAGCCTAGTTTCAAGTTTGTGAAAACAGAAAAACTTTAACCCTGCCTCCACCGTAAGTAGTAATAATGCGCAATAAACAGCAATTGACTAGTTACTGCTTCTGCTTTAAGAAAATCAGTAAACTGCTTTAACCAACCGATGTGCATCGCAAAAAATAATTTCCGAGTACACAGATAATTAACTTTTAGCTAACGGGAACGCTGCACTCTGGTGAAGACTTTACCAGAATACACAAAGGTCCACTGTAATTGGACACAATCCTGACACGAGTCTTATCCTCAGCGTGTGATTGGCTCAGCTGGTCGTCAATCACACCCCGTAGACCACTTAGAGCGGTGCTCTTCGGAAAAATATTTAGCTAGTCCGCTAGCTAATATGCTAACTGCAAGTTAGCTTGTTCTGCATCCCCGCAAAATAAAAGTTCAGTCAACAAAAACCAAAAACACCCTAATATTCAGAAGTAACCACCAAGTAGCCAACATTTACAAACAGCGCAGGGTGTACCGTCAAAACTGGTAGAAGTTTATAAAAGAAGTGCTGCTGCGGACTCGGAGACCTGATAGTTGCTAACCAACTAGCAAACATGGTTTGTTGCTCCCCGTTAGTTTTCATGCACAAACTTGGCAATTACTCCTGCTTCCTGCAAAGCGAGCTACTTCACAAGTGTCAAACTTTAACTTACACACGCTGAAATGTAGGGGAGTTGTTTTCTCCAATTACATCCAACAGAGTTGAAATACGGACAACATCAGTCCGGCTAGAAAAGACAGTCCTCCATTATTCCAGTGACGCATGCCCAGTGTGTGTTTGTTTACACAGCGCACATGGAGGAGGGGCTACCGTAGTGTCCCAGCTAATCACAACGCCTTGTTTCTGCAGACCACGCCTCCCTCTGTTTTAATTACAGAGAGCCCAGCTGATGAAGCACCTGTTTCCCACTTTGACGAAGTAAACGCAAACTGAAAAGATTCTGATGTGCTATTTTACTGTCAAATATTATTTAACTCATAAATACTGTTCACATTCTATGCCTTCACAGAATGGCTCAGGTCAGTT
>VUQK01010355.1:0-19017 GCA_015106715.1 Bujurquina vittata | reverse complement strand
AGAATACCCTCATACTAAGTCTCTACAACAAATTTTAAACTACAGATATATTTAGAATGTAAACATTTTCTATCTGGCATTAATAAATGGAGGACTAATCCTTAATGTTTCAGAGAGAAGGGACAGCATATTTTTGAGATTTGTCACACTCATTTTTGAGAGAAAAAAATATCTTGTCCTGTTTTACCTAAGACAATAAAAATAACAGCTGTAAGTATATCTTATTAGAAGTGAAAATGGCAAGAACATTCTGGAACTGCTTTGATTTATTATATAATCATGTTTAACCATTACAACCATCAAACACTGTCCTCACTTCTGTATTATAAAAAAAAATAAAAATAAAAAATCACCTATCATTTTTAATGATCGCTCAGTCTGTGGTGAAGACTCAGGATGAAGTGGTTGTGGTGATCACCAGCCAATCAGAATTGGCAAAATGAGAAAACTGATTCTCAGGAATATGCAGGGAGGTTCCTGAGGACAAATGAATGCTAGGAATGAGAACTCACTTACTGCAAACTCGTCTGTGCATTCAAAGCAGCTTGCATGCATGGGATTTGTATGCTTTTCCCACACTCACTGACGTGACAGCACAGGTGCCTTTAACTCCCCCCCCCAAAAAAAATCCTTCTTTTTACCTATATTTTAATCTAGCCATCTTAATATCACTTAGCTCAGAATAAATTGTCTAATTTGTTTATATTTAGATTATTTTCTTACATTGTGGGTATTTGTGCTTGCAGGTGCAAAGCATCTACATAGGTCTTACTAGTCTTACTGACCACTCAAAGCACTTTTAACTACAAATAATACTCTGCACTTCAAGCACATAGGTAATCTTTTGTAATTAGTTAATATAACTCAGTATTCCTGAACATTATTTATTTTCACATTTCTGTCCCCGAACCCATTAAAATGTTCATAGCAATGGAAAAACTGTACTTGATATAGAGCCATTTACTGTGTGATGGACTGTTCTGGTTAGTGGTAAAGTGTTTTTGTGTGTTTGCCTAAGACTAAAACTCTGATTGGTTGGTCTGGTGGGACAAGCTAAAAAGAGAGAGAGTAGTGATGCCAAGTGCTGCACATGCTCTCAGATGGACGCAAGTAAGTTGCCTGATATCTAACTGCAGCAACTAGCTGCAAAATCTTCTCAGAGACTGCATTGTGTATTGATTTTATCCTGACATGGTGCAACACTGTGGTTTGTTGGACTTTTAGCAAATATAAAGGAATATTGACTGCCTTGGGTGAGTAACCCAGTTATAGCACTGCAAGGGAGTCAGGACGGTGTACTTCTTTACACACATCATACTCAAGCTATGCCGAGGCCATGCTTAATTTATCATACTGTAAGTGGGCCGGAAGAAGGAAGGGAATGAATGTGGTGTTCACCAGAAATGGTCAAACCGTGAACAAAATATTAAAGATTAAAAAAAGAGAAAATTACAGGATGAAAAGCACAGATGAGCAAAAAAGAGGAAGAAGTTTTTGTCTCAAACATTTAGGTACCTGAGACAAAACATGAGCCAGCAGGAATGGGGAGGACTTCTCCGTGCAGCAATGCACTGTTACACCCCCCGAGGACTCTGTGACTGACATACATAAATCGATTTGCTCCCTGAGGAGACACAAAGGAAAGAAAGGGAGCCAAAACATTTGGAAAAAGAGACACCAATCACTCACTGCTCTGTTAATCAGACACTAATGAAGACACGGCCCTTCCTAAAGCACTGGTAGGAGAAGCTTTGCTGAGTAATCATTGAAGGTCACCCAGTCACCTTACTGATGGATAGTGGATCCAGTGTCATCTTCATATTTGACAGTTGGCATTACTTCCCACTCCATCCCATTTCCAGACTGGCTCTTTGGAGCCCCAGTGAGTACAAAGGGCATGTAGCAATCAATGCTGAATTCTAGGATAGTGGAGCTCATCCTGAGCCCAGAATTGTGTTAGCATTAATGTGCCCGGATTCTAATGGTCCAGACCAGGCTCCAGAGTTTACTGGGACCAACAGAAGGAGCTTTCATCGTTGGCTGAAGACCAGTGACAGAGGGGAGAGTTGTGGAGACCTGGCGGGCATGTGCAAGCAAGGTTTCTTCTTGGCCTATAGATGATTGGGTCAAATAAAATGGACAAGCAATGGGCAATTCCAAATTCCCCCAGGTGGTGCTGTCTCCTGTAAAGTGGCTGTAAAAGAGTCATGGGAACAAGATGTATTAGTTGTCCAATAACCTGTCCCAGCTGGGGTTGTGGTGCTCCTATGTGTCTGACGTGAACACAAACAGTTTCTAAAACTATAGATCCAGGATTTTCCAACTCTGGAGATTTGCCCATCCCTACCTGGAAAGACAGAATCAGGAAATTATCACAGTGTGCTGAAAAATTTCTGGAGGTAATGTGGATGTCGTGTTCCCATTCGCGACCCACGATCTTGAAAGCCCAATCAAGACGCCTTGTAAATGTAAATTATGTGCGATACCACCTGCAAAAAAACAACAAAAAAACTTGCTTCTGGAATAATCAACAAATCACATTATCTAAATGCACCTCCAGTTGCTGTGATGAAGAAAAAGAATGGCACAATCAGGATTTGTACTGGATCATTCCAGATCAGATTCCCTATTATACGATTTTACTTTGTTCCTTTATCTTTGTCAAGTTCCTCAAATTTAATTTTTTTTTAAAAATACCTAAAATTTGATCAATTAAAAGATTCCATGCTTCAAATTGTGATAAGTACTTTTCATTTTTACTTTTCAAATATTTTCCTGATTGTGCAAAACAAAATTGATACAACTTTATTTGTAAGTTGAAAAGCTTTTGAGTTATTGCAGCTTTTATAAATCATAAACAGAATCTCCTGATCATCTGAATTTACTTTAATGAAATTTTACTTATCAAAACTTTTGTAGAAAAAAGTTTTTTTTTGTTTTAATGGATCTGAAAAACCACCGAACAGGCAGATAAGGACGGGGTCCACTGAGTCTCCCCTCACAACACATTTTCACAAAAACTGGAAGTCGTCACGATTTTTATATGAAAAACCCAACAATTCAACTTTATTAACATCAAGATTTTGAAGACATTTTTTTCTCTGCTTTTAATAGAAAACAGATCGTTTATACAACAGTTAGGACCCCTACAGCACAACTATATGAAATGAATCCTTTAAGTGGTCCGCGTCATCCAAAAACCACCTCACTATATCTTTCAGTGAAAACCACAGAGAAGCATCAGTGATGTTGTTCTCTGAGCCTGCAACACAGTGATCTGTGATGGGATCAGTTCAAATGCTTGGGTGTCCTGGAGCTCATGAGATGAGGGAATATGTGGGTGTTATGACTTTTTTGTACTGTAGGATGTCACAGTCCATACTCAGTGTGCTCTACAACAGCCGGGCTGTTTTGTACCAACACAATGTTGAGGAGTTTTGTGAAATGAGTGTGAGCATCAGAAACCGGGCTTAATGACAGAGCGTTTTCAGGTAGGCAAAGTAACTTCCCCCTAATGCTAACAGAGGGCATATTCAGCGTATTTTCACCCCTGCTCCCCCTTTTCTTTAGCTTGAAGTCCACTAAGAGCTTTGCATGATTTGCAGTTTTAAAAAAAATCCTTATTTCTCACATACTCGGACAACATTAAATGTTAGGCCCAATGTGGCCAACATGCAATTTTCTTTAAGTCTGGTCGGCTCAATTCAGCCACAGATCCGCCTCATATGGACAAGATGCCACACAACACTCACAGTAACTTGTGTTTAGTCCAGCTCATGACTTTTGGTCCATGTCTGGTCCACATAGGATCAACCAGTCCTGAAACTGAGGAATATATGCAGCCTGGATTAGCCCCAGATGTGTCCGCTATCTAGCTGCCCTTCAGTTGAGCCTCTATAAGGCTCTTGCCATTTCCAGTTTCCCCCTCCAACGAGCTTAAAGTGGTATTAACCCATAATAACGAGTTCTAAAGCTGCAAAATGTGGTTAATACCGTAAACATATCTATTTTAACCCAAAACCTGACTTAACAATAAAAACAAAATCCCGACAGGTCTCCTGGTTGAAAGTTATTTCCAACTCTGCAGATTTCTGTTGCCCCTTCAAAGTGGGAACACTCATCTCATGTCTTTAGAGCAACATGGCATAATCATACTTGATCAGTACATAATGTGAAGTTGTGTTTTTTTCATATTGTGAGACATCCTGGAAAACAAATTGAAGTATGCTAAATTTGTGTTATTTAAAGGTTGCATGTTCGTTTGCAGTAATGTGGTGACGTTTAGAGTAATGCACGATGTTAGACTGGTGCAGAGAAGCTGCTGTGTTCAAGATCAGCGTCAAATCTGCATCAAAGAAAGCAGAGCTCAAATTACAGTTAAGGTAATGATGAAGGTGATGCCAGTTATCACTCACTGAATTCCACCTTTATAGTAGCTTTATAGCGTCTCGTGGTTGGAATTCAGCCACAATAAATAACTTGAGCTTATATCTTTCTGAATTCACTGGTGCAAACTCACAAAGAGCAGTGAATGCTGGAGTAGCAACAGCAGCTGATCACAGCCTGCACACAAAGAAAATCTACTGGAGCTCATGATAGAAATGATTGGGACTTGACTCCAAGTGATTCTTTTCCCCACGCTGCACCGCCACACCAGCGTGGAACCTGTGCACCCTGCCGCTGTCGATCTTTTCACAGCACTTGCTGACAGTAACAGAAATAAAGCGTGAAGCTAACCTTTCAAGGATAAGCAACAAAACCAATCGTATTAAAATTCAGCTCAGGATATTGTCGGCTCTTTCCCATAATTTGTCATTTGTTCTATTTGTTGCTCGTGGTCTCTCGCTTTCCCCTCATCCTCCCAGTGGGTAGCAGTATGTGACTGATTGCTGGGGTTCTCTTATGTTTTTACCTTATACAGTAATACGAAGGGCCTTGAGACGATTTCTGTTGTGAGCTGGGGCTGTAAAAATGAAATGTAATTTAACGATTGTATTAATGCTCTGAATAAAACATGAAGTTCTCTCCTGCTATCAGACTTTCTTTTCTTAATGCGTGGAGCATGATTTCCGTATTAGACGTCACACTTATTTCACAAAAAACGCACGAACACGCCGTCTGTGTTAGTCTACCTGAGTCCACAACCTTTCCAACAGCTTCATTATTCTTTAGCTGAACGTCTCCAGATCTCTGAAGACTGAGAACATTAATGATAAGAAACTCTGTACATGCTTGCAGGTCTTCGGGATGTGATGAGTCTTTGCACATTTATAGCTGTAATTTATTTCATACTGCAGGCCACAAACCTTATCTGCTCATTTGATCTGTCTGGTAAATATCATCATTCTCCCGCTAAATAAGACCAACCAAATAACAATAAACATTAGAATATCATATCTGTGGTATAAAATAAAAAATCATTAGCAGCTGTGAGTATACGGCGTCCAGTATTAATGACTTGGAACATGTTGAAAATACATGTCCTCTATTAAAAATAAGAAAAATAAGATAGGCAAATTAAGAAAAGATCTATTAAGACATATAATAACCGATGTAAGTGTTCACAAAATAAACTAATGATGGCTAACAACATAGTAATGATGGATATAAATGAAAGTAGCAGAAAAATAGTTTTTGCTATTTAGAGGAGGCAGAAATTGGGGAGTGGCAGGAATCAGAATGAGGCGTGAGTACAGTACGAGTCTTTCACGGTTTGTTTTTGGGAGGTTTTGTGTGGGGTCTGTGGCAGAATCATGGCACCAGTCCAGGAGGGGGAGGTCACCAAACCGCCTCTCCTCTTTCCGTCAATCTCTCCTGATTCCTGCTGTGGTCTCCTCATCCTCATCAGTCCTCTTCAGAGCCTCCTCATCAGCCCGCAGAGGCCAATGGAGCAGAGTAGATGTGGCATCTTTCTGGGCAGGGTTATGTTGCATAGTGATCAAAGCTTCCCAGGTACTCCAGAGCAGCCCGGTAGCACAGCTGGTACTGATCCTAGAGACACAAAATAGTTTTTGATTAGTGTGTAAGGAGGATTACAGCAGAAGTAAAGTTGTAGAGTGAAGCGGAGTTCTTCTCATGTGAAACTTCAGGTTTCCCTTTGCAGCGCTGCAGCAGTTTATAATGTAATAAATATGATGTAATAAATAAAGCACAAACACAAATCCTGTTTGTGTTTGTGTCTCCAGCTGAGCTTTTGTTTGTACTAAACATAATGTAGGAGGAGTGGATCTGACTGGGAGACTGAGGGACACTGCATGCTCACACAGTAACAGCCGGTCAATGAAAAAGTGTCCATGCACTTAAAAAAAGGCAAAAGGATCATATTGCAGACATAATTTAAGGAGCTACTCACTCCAAGATGAGTTGCAAATCCCAGATTCCACAGAGAACGACTTCGAACTTTGTCAAATATATTTGTTTTCATTATTGTAAAAAACTTTAATAGTTTTGAACATATTTTAAAGTTTGTGTTGTGTGTGTATTAATGTGGAGTTATCATTATGGTACAGTGCATATTGCAGTTTCTGAAGTTTTGTTCGCACTAAGAAACCTGACTTTTGTGGTTTTAAACATTTCCGTGGTAACAGCGACCTCCACAAATCAGAGGCGTCGCTGTTTTAATTTAGGATTGTGTGTAGAGCAGTTTTCTTCCACAACATCACAAATAAAATGCTTCTTTTGTTAAAACGAGGTTAATGCCATCGTGGTACAGTCTTATAGCTCGTAATAAGTCTACTTTGGATGGTTACAGCATTATGGCTCCTAATCAAAATCCTTATGGAAAATATGAAATGGATTTTTACTTCTGGAACCGCTGCATAATTAAAAAAACCATCATGATGTATTCAATAAGACTTGGAGTGGCTCCCTGCTGGTCATAACGAATGCAGGTTCAAGGCAAATCCATACTGGGTTCACTTTTCAGACCTGGAGGCTACATCAGAGACAGTATAAGGAGGAGATCTGGTACTCGGCGAATCCTGAATAGAAATCTATGGGAGAATTCTGCAGTGCTAAATTTGGCATTTGTTCCTCCCTGCCCTCAAAGAGCCATTCAACAGCTAAAACAGTAAACATGTGAGTCACGCTGCTGCAGTGCTGCATGTGCACACAGACGCTGATGACAGTGTTGTGACATATATCAACTCATTTTCACGGCTAATCACGAGAGACCTCCGTCGCTCCTGACCTGGACCAGTTTGTCTATAAAACCAACAGATGAACTGAGGAAACGATCTCACTGCTGCTCCATACTGCACTCACACACCTGCGGAACCCCAACACCTATGTGAGGATACTGTTCGCCGACTTCAGCTCAGCCTTTAACACTGTCAGTGGGCAAGCTGGTCGACAAGTTCCTGACACTGGGCCTGAATAATGGATTAAGGAGTTCCTATTCAACAGACCACAGCATGTGAGACTTGAAGACCTCTAATCTTCTTCCACCATCCTCAACACCAGCACCCACCAAGGCTGAGTCCACTCCTATACTCACTTTTTACACACAACTGCACCCCCATTCATGATAAAGACTACACATTTTACAATGACACAGCTGATGACCAACAGTGATAAGGCAGCCTACAGACAGGAGGTCCAGGCCCTCACATCCGGTTGCCAGAATAAAGACTTGCTCCTCCTACACCACCAAGACAAAAGAGCTTGTCATTAACTTCAGAAAAAATAAGCAGCACATGCCAGTCTGATGACTGCTGGAGAAAAGGTGACGATCATTGGTGCCCCTCTCTCATTCCTGGACCAAATCCTTGCTGCCCGGCTGAGAAATCCAGGTGGGATTACACACACACACTCTGGACAATGTCTTTTTGGCACCCTCCCCTCTGGCAGGCTCAGGGTCACGAGGGCACAGACAGAAAGACTTAAACACAGCTTCTTCCACAGAGCCGTAAAAGCTCTGCTGTAAGCCAGAGCATAGACACTTTGTATCAAGCTGGACTTAGCACTTCACACGCTGCACCTTACTCCACATCACAACTTTATGGACATTTAGGCCTGTATTATCTTATTTTTGATGCTATTTACAGTTATTTACATTTTTATTTGTTGCTATTTTCTGGTTTCTTGTTTCTGTTCTTGTTTTTTGTTCTCTGTGAAAAAAGGGAGAGCTGTCACACTGAATTTCGCTGAAAACGAAAAGGACGATAAAGAATTTCTAATTCCAATTTCTAATTTTCTTGGTACTTATGTAGGTCTGTGAACCTCTCAATTATTTTTGGCTTACTTTATCCATAATATCAATCAGCATGATGTTTGATCAGTGCTTTGGAAGAGCAACAGATTTTATGTCTGCACAGCTGTAAATGGAGCTGCAACTTTGTGAATGTGTAGTCAGAAGAATAGCCCAAAAAGGGCTACAGGGTGGGAAGAATTGCTTCTAAAAAGATGTTAGCCATTTCCGTTGTTTTACAGACTGTATAACGATTATGCCCCTAGTGATTAATGCTCCTGCCATGTAGCGATACCTCTGTCTGCACCATGGCCGGCCTCTGAGTTCGGAGAGTCTTGACGGTCTGGAAGAGGTCGACCACTCCCTCGTACCGCATCCTTTCCAGGACGATGCTCAGGGTGATGAACACACCAGTCCTCCCAACACCAGCACTGGTGAACACACATTATTATTATTATTAGACTGAAATTACATATAAAAATGTTTCAGTACCAGTCAAAAGTTTGGAAACACTTAACCATTCATATGAATGATTAAGGATTTGTGAACACGATAACTGCATCTACTAAAAGTTACCTGCAGTGAACAGTGATTGGTCCGTCTTGTCCAAATTGCTCTTTAGTTTTATGGACTTGGCCGATGAAGTCGATGAATCCCTCCCCGGTCTTTGGCACTCCTTGCTCCGGCCAATCGGTGAACTGAAACTGCCTGATGGTCCTCGACTGACCATCCTGGTTAATATGCAGGAAAATGGAAACAGAAAAAACCCCAGATAAATAGCTCAGATAATAAGCTGCAGCCCACTCCTGCTAGCTAGAAGGAGTGTAAGAGTGAAACGGAGTCACATGCCTGCTGCTGCTGAAAGAGAACCTACCCGGGCATCAGTGACTTTGAACTCTCGCAGGATGTACTGAGGCATGTTGTACTCAGCCATGGGGTCCACAACAAAGTACTGGTAACGTGCAGAGCGCTCGGCGGGCCAGTATTGATGGCACTTTTCCTGCAGGATGAAGAGAGTGTGTTTCATCTAATTAGCATTAACTGACTGAGTTTTAACAACAATGAGACCAAAATGAGACCACTGTAATTATAAAGCTTGTGGGAACAGATTAGTTTTGTAAAAAAATAAAGTGGCTTTTGTTGCTGGTGGGCTGCTATTGATGACCAAGCTTTGTTCCTTCTGTCAACTGCGTAAGCACCCACAACACAGCAAACAACTTCAGTACCTGCTGATAAACTAAATGAAAGCAGTGTCACACTTCAAGACAATGGCTGAAATCTCATCTGTCAAATTCCATCCTGACATTTGCAGATGATACCACCCTGGTGGTATCATCACCTGGTGATGATACCAACAGCCTGCTGCTGAACACCTCAAAAAACAAGGAGGTCATTTTAGACCTCCAAAGGACCTGGTTGGACCACACCCCTCTCTATGTCAACGGGGACGTGATGGAGACAGTGGCCTCCTTCAGATTCCTGCGAGTCCACATATCAGAGAAGCTGACCTGGTCCATCAACACCAATGCAGTGATAGCAAAGGCCCAGTAGAGATTAAACTTTCTCAGTATCCTCAGGAAGCACAAACTGGATCAGAGGCTGCTGGTGACCTTCTACCGATCCACCATCGAGAGTGTGATTGCATACTGCATCTCTGCCTGGTACTCTGGGAGCTCGGCTGCAGACAGAAATGCTCTCCAGAGGATCATAAACACGGCCCAGAGGATTGTCAGGTGCCCTCTGCCCTCCCTGGAGGAGATCTCTGGCTCCAGATGCCTGAGAAGGTCCACAACCATTCTCAACGATCCCTCCCACCCAGCGCATCACCTGTTTGAACAGCTGCTTTCTGGCAAACGATACAGGTCAATGAAAGTCTGTACCAAGGCCAAGAAGCAGTTTCTACCCTTGGGCCATCAGAACATTAAACAAGTGCTGATCTGGAAATTTACTCTGTCAATGTCTCCATCATGTGCAACACCACCTCGATGGTTACAACTGTGTGCAATACTTCTGTTTATACTCTGTGCAGTACCCCCACGTATACATCCATACTCATATCATTGATAAGTGTATTTATTTACTGTGATATTCATCCTTAGCTGTCTAAATATAACTTAAACAGATCTGTACAAAATGTTTTATTTATCTTATTCTATTTCTTTATACGTTTTACTTAAATTTGTTGCACAAGGGGACAAGCACCCGTAATTTCATATGTGACATATAATGACAATAAAGCTATTCTATTCTATGTGGAGGAATAGGAACATTCATGAATTGTAGCAAGGGTTGACATATTGTGAATATTCGCGTGTCCTTGTGAAGCATCTCCGCTGTTGTTTCCTGTAACATTTTAAAATATACTTAGTTGAACTCTATGCATAGATGTGCACATACTGTAAATTTGCATGGATACAATTACATTGCGAGGTATACGTAGCTACATAAATCATGTATAAAATTAGTTAAGGCCACAGAGCCGAGCTCAGGTGCAGTCCTGTCAGCTCTATCCCAGCTGTCATAGGGCGAGAGGCAGGGTACAGCAGCCTGTTGCAGGGCCAACACAGCGAGACAGACAACCATTCACACTTATGGACGATTTAGAATCACCAGTTAACCTAATCGCAGTAACTGCATGCACTAATTCTTTGGACTGTGGGAGGAAACCCACGGGAAGAACATGCAAACTCTACAGAGAGAGGCCCGGACCAAGGTGGATTTGAACCCAGACCAGCTGTTCTTCTAGCTATGAGGCAGCAGTGCTAGCCACCACGCCACCGTGCCGCTATTTACAAATATATTTAATTCATTGTAAATGTAATCTACATTTCTAAATGTATATTTGCAAACAACATATTAATGGAATTTTAAGTTTAACACAAAATCGTTGCCAAAAGTAGTTTTCAAATAGTCTACCATAATTTAAAATAAAAGAAAGTTGTATTTAAAAGCACAAAATCACACAGCCAGATGTTTCAAGTATAATCTATCATGGGTTACATCCTGATCATTATACTTTGGGAACTAAGTATTAACAGTAAATACAGTGTATGCAGGTTTGGTCAGAACCAGATATACTGTGACTCTTTTTCTCCAGGGAGCCATTATCATTATTTCTATTCCAGATTAGCACATTTACACAGTTCTGCTTTGTGCAGAGAAATGATTCAGGGATAAAATTGTTTTCAGTGTGTTGTGCAACCGGTTTATATTAAACAGCAGCACATGAAAGAAGCTGTAATGTATTACCCGTCCCATCTCCCGGAGCTTGGTGAGCATCACTACGATGGTGGAGTTGTGCTCCCACAGCATTCTCCAGAAGTCCTCTGTGGTCTCGGCTAACGGGCCCTGCGTGGCCATGTAGGCTTTCTGCTGCCTGCAAATTGAAACAGAGACACAGAGTCTGTGTTTACTCCTCTGGGCTGCAGCGGCTCTGCTGCTATTTGGGTTTCAACTTTCCATTTCAACTTTCTTCCACTTCAGAAATTTATTTTTCTGCAAAGAAAAAGCAGAAGGGATAGCATATAAACACTGCCACTCTGATGTCCACTCATATGATCATAAAGCAGGCAGCAATCCAGAAGCTTCAGTTTCGTCTGTACAGGCTGAGCTCGGGTGAGTTTGCACATGCACAGTTGGATGAAATTTAGCAAAGAGCTCCTCCTGTGTCTCTGTTGTCTATCAGTGCTGGTAGAGCTGACTGAAACAGGCCACTTGGACCCTAAACCTCTCTTCATAAAAGTTTATTTCTTTACAGAGGGTTTTTACACAGACATGTAAAGATAAGTGCCGCTTATTTTTCATTAGGAGAAAGATGAATGTATAACCTGTAATCCTTTAACCCTTCTTATTCTTATTTTTTACCTGATTCTGATTCATTAAATTTGAATTTATGTTGTGTACGAGTTGACTTACCAGATAACCATCAGCTGCCCCAAACTAATTTTACCTGCCTTCTTATGTCAGATAATAATATACCCCAGTGGCGCTATACCCAAAGAAACCTGTAATTAACCAAAGAACATCAAACGGGGCTGATCCCGACGGTTTTGGGGAACTGCGGGGAGGGAGGGGGGGTCTATGTAGTGTGACCCACTTTGCCTGGCTGGTTCTTATACATGAAAACCGATAAATAAGACTTCAGAAAGACGGCTTCAACTCTTGCTCTCTTCATTAAAATGTGTAATGGAACAAGTACATCTGCCTAAAATGTGCATTATGAATTACAGTCATGATTTCTCACAGTTTGTGAGACTGCAAAAAAAAAATCCAGCTTAATTTAGTTGGATTTAGCCTTCACCACTTCCCTATAAGAGCTTCTAGTTCGAGGCAATGACATCCCACAACTGTTCAACGAACCTCTCAGGTGTTAAATATTTAATTTCACATACCCCTTTAAAGTAAATTTGATGAGTCAACTGCTTGCTAATGTGTGCACTGATTTTTAAATAGTTTTGCTTGAACACATAGCCTTTTTAACAGCACTGTTAAAATGACAGATGCCACCCCAGCTGCTCTGCCAGGCTCTGGGTGATCCTCTGCTTCTGGACATAGCCACCAGGGGGCAGTGTTGAAGCATACAGCAGACGGCTTGGGTAATCCTCAATGGCCTGCATGCCTGGGTGTATTTCTGTTATCTGTATGTATCAGTGCTCTTGTGTGCCAGTGGTGGTTGGAGGCTTTGCTGCTTTTTGCATGTTTGTCCTGCTTTCAGGTTTACACGCAGTGGAGCTATTATTTGAATACTTCATAATACATGAGCAAATGTAAATATGGGACTGAAAGCTGCTTATTTTGATGCTGTCACGTTACCTGCTGAAGACTGATGACTGACTGAAGCTGCCTGACTACATTCACTTACGGTCAGATTGTTCCAAACCTTTGTTCATTCAAGCAGACTCAGAGTTTGGCTGCTAATGAGCTGGACTTTTGGAACCAAATGTACCTAAATTGTATGCTCATATTCAGAACGTTATTTTAGAAACAAGACTGGAATTATTGTACGGAAAGACATAAACCGAGAGTGTATTAGAGTCTGCCGGTAAGAACCGTGTGAGTATTCATGTTAAGCTGATGTCACATAAGCCTCTGGGGATTGAGCAAAAAACTTTGGATGCTGCTTAAAATGTAAATAAAAACCGGATGCAAAGATTTGCAAGTTTAAAGCCTTAAAGCTCCACATTTTTATTCCTGGACTAGAGTAGCTTTGCATGATTCACAGTTCAAAATAATCCTTATTTATATTACAGTGGGTTTTGGCTGCTTCAGGGCAGCTTTAATCTGTCTGACTGATGACTGTTTAACCGAGCACATTAATAATATGGTCAGCAAACCGTTTGGTATTTGTTTCGCCACTGTGGGCAGGTGTGAAGTCCTCCCGGAATAATAAACTGCCATCTCCATAAAGTTCATCAGCAGATTGAAAGGATGAAATGCTCTAAAATCTCTTGTGTTGACTTTGGACTAAAATTAAACACAGTGGAGAAACCAACACGGCACCCCAAATCATCATGGGATGCAGAAACAAAGGAAAGAGGTCTTTTTGGACTTTTCTCCTTAGCTCAGGCAAGACACTTCTGATGCTGCCTCCGATTCAGTAGCGGCTCGATATTAGCACTGCGGCAGTTGTAGCTCTTTTTATGTAGATGTCTGCGCATGGTGACTCCTAATGCACCGACTCCAGCCTCAGTACAATACTCGTGAAACTCTCTTAAATTCTGAAATCAACCTTTTTTGACAATCCTCTCCAGGCTGTGGTCATCTCTGCTGCTCGTGTGCCTTTCCTCCTGCACTTTTCCTTTCTAGTAAACTTAACATTAATGTACGCTGGTACAGCACGCTGCAAAGAGCCAGCATTTCAGTAATGACCTTCCGTGGCTCACTCTCCTTGTCAGCAGTGTTGATGATCATCACCTGAACAACTGTCAGGACAGCAGACTCCCCCATGACTGAACTAGAGTGAGTTATATGGCATTTATGCCATTTGATTAGCAACATACTCAAACCCTAAATGATACTGGATTTTGGATTTTCATGAGCTACTAGCCAGAATCATTAAAAAAAAAGGCTTGAAATCCTTAAATTTTTATGTAATGAATATGGAATACATGAAGGTTTATCTTCTTGAAATTAAGAAAAAATAGCAACTAGCTGAAATTCTATATGAAGCAAGACTTTCAGGGACACTCACTGACAGAAATGAAAACCAAATCAGTAACCCAGAAAAGTTAATAGAATAGATTTTCCATTAATATTAGACAAATTAAAGCATTTTGCGGTTAATAGTGGGAACCACAACCAGAGTTCTATCAAAAGTTAATTAAGCAGGAAGCCCATTTTATTCTTGTAACTTTTGCCTCATGCAGAGTTAATAACATTGTGGTGTAAGCATTCTCTGCCTCTCTACTGTGCAGTGCCACGAATGAGTAGAGAATGACTAACGTTGATATACAAAGTCGTCATTGGGCACGTCCACTAATCATCATAATCATGTGCTTTCCCCTCACCTTAATCTATCCTAATCCATGCTGCTCTCTTTAAAGGCTCAGCTCAGAGAGAGATAGAGCTCACTGAATCTCGCTTCGCTCTTAATTACTGACACAGGAATTAGAGAGGAATTACACGACACCCCTGCCTCTTTCCACCGCCTCTCTTTGGTGGTGGTGGTGGGGTGCCCAGGGGGCTTCATTAGGTGCTGGGAGCCAAAAACAGCATACACCCAACCTGAAAGTAAAATGGAAAGTCCTGACTCATTAGCCTCTGCTTTCTCTGAAAGCGCACTGGAAAGCTTACAATAAGTGTTTTCATTAAAGATATGTTCCTAAGAGAAGCCTGAGATTAGCAACAAAGCCGACGTATGACAATATCAGCGCTAATGTCCAATATGAACTACTCCTATACTTTATTGGCACTAGTGATTGATTTTTTCTAGAGTAATTTGTGACACCTTAGGCTGACTAAGAAACCAAGGGACACTGTAAACTCATAGGCCAATGTTAATGACAATCATTTTGTTTATCATGTTACGGGACACTGAGTGGAGAATATATTTTACAAAAGGAACATCATATTGGACTCATTTTAGTAATTGTTTATTGAGGTCATGGATAAGGGCAGCTCACACAGACGTCTATACAACCAGACAAATAATCCCTGCTGGCTTGTAGAAATAATCCAGAGTTATCTATTTAAAGTAAGTGAAGTCCATATTTTATATGCATCTATGGTCATAAATAAACAAATACAGAGCACTATCTTCACCTGAAGTCAGGTGAAGCTGACACAGACATTAAGCTGAGCTATGCCTGGGTTGATCCCACTACTAGAAAGTTGGAAAAACCTCAAAATTTCTCCCTGTACAAAGACACAAACTGAGGCCTGTGAGTGAAAACGTGTCACGGACACAGACAGCAGTCGTGTTGCCGACCTGTGGGTGCAATCAGTTTGTTTCTTGGACATGTCGCTGATCTCAAACAGCCTATCTATTCACAAGAGGTGGAAAAAGTGGGTGAATGAACAGGACTGTCAATAAAACCAATTTGTTTTGACAACTGACACAACAAAGGGATGTGAGGTGGTGAAACACCGGACTCTATGTCAGCCTGTAATTTAATGCTGTCAGCTGCCACAGAGAAGGTCCAACCCCCGGCTCATTAGAGGTGCAGCAGCTGAACAGAAATGCTCTGCGCTACCTCTTTCTGTGAAGTGATTTCTGTGGGCTCACCTGTACCCGTCGATGAAGCTGGCATTGATGTAGTCAGAGCCCTCCACCCCTCTGATCGGCTGCAGGCAGACGCGAGTAGACTCGAAAGGCATGATGTTCACCAGGCGGTTCTTGAATTTGTTGCACGGCAGGTTGGCACTGATGAATCTTGAGGTATGTGCTTTAGAGTTGGCCAGTTTCTGCAGACATAGAAGGAAGGACAGGCGATTGCATCTACACAACAACGTCCACTGCCTATTGTCTGCCTCTGGTCTTCATTGCTAATCCACCCAGTCTGGTTGGAGTGTGATGTGTGAGCAAGGTTGTTAAAGGGCACGAGGAGCTAACACTCTTACTGATGCACGAGAACGATGTGCTTTGAGTTGATTCTTATTTTTTTTTGTTCTCTGACTTCAAATGAATGTCGGATGCTGCCGTGTGTTAAAGCTCATCCTGAAGTTGCTGAAAAGTCAAAACAAATCCTCAAACATTTAGTGTGAGCTGACAGACCTGTGACAATGCAGATCAAACCAAAGAAAATAAGACGTCTGAATGCAAACCAAGCTGCGTGTAGGATTTAGGGTTTTTTTTCCTTTCAGTTTGGGTGGGGAGCTAGCGTTGTTGACAAGCACTGATACGAGTCCTCTGCACCGCAAGAGCAAGTGTCAATCTGAGAATAGTTTGACAATGAAATTTGCAGTGGGCTGAGAATCAAAACCTAATTATGCTCTGTCCGGATTTACAGCCACCCTGCCTGCTTGAACAAGCAGCTAAATTCTGGTTGTTGGCCCCCCTCCTCCGGACAGAGCTGGTTAAGTCACTGCACTGTTGCTAAAGCAGTCAAAGTCAGCAGACTGCTGCAGCTCATCCTGCGTAAAACTACCTAGCCTGGTAAGACCTTATCTTCTGGTTTGTCCTGGCTCTTTCTCTCCTGCAGTTCCCTCTCCTTCAGCCTGTCATCAGGAGCTCTGAAGTTAAGCTTTAACACCCCCCCTCCCTGAGAAAGAGGGAAATCCTCCTCCTCTCTTTGCTTCCACTGCATCATTCACATGAGTATTATATCTGTACAGACCAGGCCAACATATCCAAACTTTTACTCCCTTGTACTGTTGTAATAGTTGATTCTGACTTTAAGCTCTAAACTTAACTATGCCACCGTTATAACTAAAACTGCGTTTTAACACAAAGGTTTGGGGGGGATTAAAGATTCTCCAGCCAAGACAAAATACACAATACATTCATAGTCTCATGATGTGGTTCTGTCAGTGGATTTGGAAAATCATTACATTGCTCTACAAATATACCAAGGTAAGAACCCTCCCTCCCAAAAAATGGTTTAAATATGTTTTTTCTAGATGCATTAAAGTATTTACATGCAGTAAATCTGAAAGCAGTTCACAGTGAACAGAACCTGTCTGTGTGTCTTTAATGCGCTGCAAGTAAAGTTCATTTTTTGACCCATTCAATTCCATTTTCCTCAAGTTTACTGGTTGATAAAAATGCAGTGGATTTGCACATGAGAGTAGAAAAAAGCCCAACAGAAACAGTTTTGTTTGACTTCTCTAACACGCTCCTCGTGGTGAATCAGAACAGCCTGTGTGAAACTAAATCTGATCACGGTGCTCCTGCGTTCACATCTTTGAACCCTTTACCTCAGGAACTTATCACACTAATTTTTCTATGAATCAAAAAGCCTGTCATTGAATCCAAGTATAGCCAAGCCAGTTTCTGCATGTGTTCCAAGTGCTCCTTTAAATACACTGAGTGCCCAAAGCTATACAAACTTACCATTCACTCCAAATCAAAAGCCAAAGGGTGCTCACCTTAAACTCCAGTTCCATAGCGGTGACTGATTCTCCCGGGGGGACCTGGGTGAGCTTCTGGATGTGGGCATAAAGGTTGCGGGCGGGGACTTCTGTGTTGCCACAGATTGCAGCTTCCAGTAGGGCCTCGTGGATGAATATATACTGATCCTCCGTCTGAACCATGTAGTTCCTTTGAGCTCGCATGCACGTCACATGACCGTATATGTCCACCGACTTCTCGTGTTTCATCCTCTCCAGCATGGCGTCGATCACAATGAAGCAGCCTGTCCGGCCCACACCGGCACTGACAGAGCACAAAGAGAAAACACAGACATCAGGCTGGACATCCCTGACTGCTTCACGGCTTTCTCCTGACTGGGATTTCCAGGGCCAAACCAAACCACACCACACTGGTTACAATTGGGTTGAAAATTCAGAGCGTTATGATGATTTTAAATGTGAAGAGACCTCCTGCCTCAATAAACAGGCATTAGGAGATAAGGCAAAGAGTTACCTTATTATTTCCACTTTTATGTCATTGCTTGATTATGGTGATGTCATTTATATGGCTGCGTGCTCACAATGCTTAGTCATGGAGCATGAAGATTGATGAAGGACCTTAAAGCCTTTACCCCTATGCTCCATGCTCAGCTTGGATAGGCTGCTTTGTCCTTCTTTACACTCAATTAGTAAAATCTTTTCTTTTTTTACAAGGCCATTCTCGGGCTACTCCTGTCTTACTTACTCACCTGCACATTAATTACAAGTAGTTACTGTCTTTGGTCAAAAGACCTACTCACAGTGTCTTTTCCACTAAAAATCTAAAAGAGCTGATCTCACTAAATTCATTGATCTGGAAACAGTTGCCTCAGGTTGCCTCAACATCACTGCACATGTTTGGCAAGACAACTATTTATTTCTGTTGCTTTAAGTTTCCTTAGCCTATAATTTTTTATTATTTTGTTATTCACTATTGTAACTGTTTTTTAACCTCAAGAATCATGCTTTCCAGGTTAAATTAAAAAAATTACAGTATAAGTTAAAAAAAAAGAAGATGATATTGTGAGTGAATGGAGCTAACAAAATGCAGTCCAATACATAAATACATTTTACACTATTTTGTGGTAGAAGTAACCTTGGTTTTAGGGAATGGACCAAACTACTGTGAGCTGTATGAGGGGTAGTACAGCTTCCACAACTTAAAAAGAAAAAAAAAAGATATATATACAGTATATATATATATATATATATATATATATATATATATATATATATATATATATATATATAAAAAAAATAAAACAATTTTTTATTTATTTATT
>VUQK01010353.1:0-12308 GCA_015106715.1 Bujurquina vittata | reverse complement strand
TGTCTTTGTTTTTGATGAGTTTCTGAACATCATCTGGGAGTCCAGCATGTGCTGGTGGTGCAGATAGGGCTGACGTCACAGCACATTAGCATATTGAAAGGTTGTTTTGTTTCTGTGGTCACTGCTTCAGTTTGATTATTTTATCTGTCAGACATTCTTTATTCCCTGATCCTCAAACCTTCTGCTAATTTTCAGGTTTTATGAAGTTCAGTGTTGCTGTTTGCTGTTCAGTTGTTTTTCGAGTTGTTGGTCTCTGTTAACAGCTGTAAACATGTAAAAGCTGTAGGTCAGATTTCTGGTACCTCAATGTTTTTGGTTCTGCAGGTTTTGGCTGCACGCAGGCAAACAGTCTGTGTGGGATGGCATCACCCCATCTTCTCGTAACAGAGGCCATTTTTTACTCAAGGTTAGCTCCTGCCCCCAGTTAAGTCAGCCTGTACAAAATATGTGTCAAGTATTTGCAAATGAATAGAATATTATGTAAATAATAACAGTATAAATAAATGAGTATATCGAGCCTCTCAGAGACATCATCACACAATCTTGCAGACAAAACCAAGAAATCTTCAGTTCAGATGTGTCTGTGTTCAGTTCTTATTTTTAGCTCTCATCAGACGTTCATATGTGGAGAGTTTCTCTGCAGCTCTGAACCACATCCTCTCCAACCCCATAGCCACACAGCGGGGCCTCAGAAACAGGAAGCAGCCCTATCTCTGTGCCGGTCAGCTGACGAGTGAAGCATACAGCATGCTGTTATTTACTGATCTGTATCCTCTCAGCTCCTCTTTTAGTCTCCGTCTGGTTTTGCAGCTCTAAAAGCAAGCAGGGCGAAGGCTTGATAGGCCCGCCTGAAGAGTCAAACGTGACAGAAAACACACAGAAGAGCGCTGAGAAAAGCTGTGAGATAAACCCTCAAAAGTAATTTTGGCTCGGAGGAACTTTTGATGTTTTTAGCTCCGATAAACTTGTCCAGCGTACTTTCCTTTGTTCTGCTTGCAGGACTGAATAACAGTTACTTACTTAGTTCTTTTTTATTGTCTTTTTCTCCACCTCTTCAAGTGTTTCCTATCACGCTGTATTTCAATTTCTCTTTCAATCCAGCCATCCATACAGCCATCCATCACATACCAGTGTTTTTGTTTGTTTGTTTGTGTTTGCACAAAAATAAAGAAATCTGCATGATGAAAAATATAACTGAACTTATGTTGCATGCGCACAAACTGATGTGACACTGCAGATTAAAGAGCAGCATCAGCCGGTGCCCGGCTGTTTTTCGGCACATCTCTGCTCCGTCGGTAATGATACCACATGTTTGTGCGTTTGTGTGCAGACTCTGGAGGCAGACCTTTGGTCCACTTCAGCCTCCCCGACCTCCACAGCACCACCACGCTCCTGCTAAGCAACGACGGCTCCACCCTTTTCGTTGGGGCGCAAAACACCATCCTGTCACTGAATGTTGCTCAGAGTGATGTCATCAGCCTGAAGAATAAGGTGGCCCAGAGAGTCCAGTTTTGATTTGACTGAATTTTACTTATTATTGCCCACAAGGTCCCGCGATGCTGTTGTGCTGAAGGGTTTCTCTGTGCTTTATCCAGGTGCAGTGGAGTCCATCTGACAAGGATATTGAGGATTGCAGCTCTAAAGGGAAAGTTTCAGCGGTAAATATAAACCAGTCTGAATGCTTAGCAGCCAGTTTTAATCCGAACACAGCAGGAATGTTAGTGATTTTCCCAAGAAATGGTTCCTGGAGTTTGAGTCCTGGCAGCACTTTTACTGCATGTTGTTCCCTCGTTCTCCACCCCTGCCTTTTCTATCCAGGGCTAATCAAGTGCCCTCAAAGACGTCTTAAAGAAAAAGCATCTAGATATTTCAGCCAGAAGAGTTTCATGCTGTTCCCGAGGAGCTCCAGCTGTGACTTACTAAAATTCCAATAGGAATATTTATGGGAGAGGAAGAAGAGGAAGGCATCGTCACCCAAAAATGCTGCTTTCTCGTTAAAACTCTATTAATGAATATTGTGAGATGATGCTGTCAAGCCTTCATCATGGTCCACTCATCCTGACGCATCTCTGTCTCTATGTTTTTGGGGGGCTTCTTTCTGTTGGTCTGTAGGTTGACTGTCCAAACTTTATCCATGTGTTGCAACCTCTGAACTCCACCCATCTGTACGCCTGTGGCAGCTACGCCTACAGCCCCCAAGAAGCCTTCATCGTAAGTTCACGTGCATGCTGACCTGAGATCTGCTTTTTTAAAGTCAGGCTACTGACAAGATGAGAAAACTGTCATTTCTGATATGAACGATTTAATGCTGGAGTTCAATCAATTGAAACATTTAAGCCCGACTCTCCTGTAAGGACTGTGATCATGATGCTGATGATGTGACAGTTCAGACACACTTGGCTGAGCTTTTGTTCGTCTTCATCAGGACACTGAAAGCTTCTCCATTGTGCAACAAAACGGTGCCAAAGGCCGATGTCCGTTCAGCCCCTTCGAGCGGAGCGCTGCTATCATCATAGGTCAGTATGCTGAGTTTCAGCTTTCAGCCGCACTCATGTGAAACTATAACACGGTGATAAACCTCAAGCTCTGCACACGTAACGCGCTATGAATTTCTGCAGAGTTGATATTTTGGTGACGATGACCCCAATAAAATCTTAATCAGTATTAGAAGTTTTTAAAATTAGTTTCTGTTTTTTTTTCTAAATGTTTCATTTCACTTTAGTTTAAATTGAACTGGGAGTTCATGTTCAAGTTTCACTTCAGTTTTTCTGTTTTTAATTAAAACTGGTGTTTGTTTCTGAAATATTCTAGTTTTTATTTCATTTAAATAAAAGGTTTCACAACTAGTTTGGGCTGTTTAGCTTTGCTGTGACGTGAGCTGGTTTTAGACAAACCTGTGGGAGGAAAGTTTTAACTGACTTGGTGCCATTTATCATGGAAGATGCAGTCCACACAGAAAACGACATTTTCCAGCAGTTCTGTCTCTGATCCAAGTGGGACTTGAGGCGCAATCAACAACTTCCATCATTTATTTTCTCATTTGCACAAACAGCGTTTGCGTGAGAGTTTGTGCTCATTTGCAATTTCATTCTGAAGCAGTGCAGCCGTGGGCATAAAGGCCTTTGTGGTCATGACCCAGAAACCAACAGCAGCATCTGCAGTGTCTTAGACTGAAAAAGGCCCAGCAGGTCGGAGACTAACCAGGAGCCGCTCTTTGCTTCCACGTTCACGTTCACGGGTCATTTACAGTGAATTTGAGATTCATTTCTGAGTTGTGCTGGAAACAGTTCCTCGTGCATCATCCCAGCCCGCAGATTTCTGTACATGTGAGGAAACTGCAGAAAAGGCACGCCTGCTTACATGACTGAAGTTTTCTCAGTTCTGAGGCCGGTTCCTCAGATCGGTAATGCAAGAAATATTAACACCGATCTTAATGATCATAGAAATACATTTGTCCTCCGTCATATGTTCTCGTGTTATTGTGCGCTGTAAAACACAAACACCCTGAGCTCTCATGTTTTCCGTGCGCAGACAGTGAGCTGTTCACAGCCACCACAACCGACTTCAGAGGACTCAAACCACAGATCTCTCGATACTTCACCAAAGATGGCCCGGACGTCAGCCTGGAGACGTCCATCAGCTTATTGGAGGGTGAGCAAACGCATTATCATCATTTAAGTCATAACAGTAAGAAGTCCGGCTTTGTGGGGACGGTTTGACTGAATGTGCAGAAATGAACAGAAGAGAAAAAGAGAACAAAGAGCTGCGATGAGTTAGAGACAGAGAAAAAGGGAAGGAAAATGAATGTGTCAGAAAGAGGGACAGAGCCTGGAAAAAACAGCTTTGAACTTCAAAACAGGTTCTTGACTTTACGCCTGAACGTAAGACTGACTATAGGATGGCATCACAAATTAAAGGCATATGGGTGTCTCAGCAAATTGTTGCGTGAAGACTTGCAGGGACATTTAATCCTCCTTGAATGACTTCTCTGACTTTCTTGACCTTTGCTGGAGGGACGAACAGCTTTCAAATGCTGTGTGCTCAGTTGGTGCTTTGATCGCTGTGGTGAAGAGTGAGGCGTAGACACTTTGGTCCAAAGATGTGCATCAGCATCATCCGATGTGGGCTGCTGACCACAATTAGTCATCTTGATTACTCACATCTGCCTCAGATATAAATGCAGTTCACCTGTCTCACCAGTGAAACTTACTAATATAATCACATAAGCGTAGGCGGTGCAAAACCTCCACCTCCCTAACCTGTACGCATTCCTGTAAAAAAGACTTTTAAAAATCATTTTTGGTTTAGCTATTTATTTGGGTTAACGTGTGATTAAACGATTAACGTGCATAACTACTGTTCTTAAAAAAAGCTGATATCAAAAATCCACAAAAACCTCATAAACATGTAACACACGAATGCTTGTGTTTGTTTCCTCTTTGTCCTATGAGACGTCCCCGTCACGTCCTGATGTGTCATTTTAACCCTTTATGGGGTCATTGAAATACAAAGTACACATAAAAATACACATTATGAGTTCAAACAGCATTAGGCCATTTCTTCTTGACCACATGCTTCTTTACCCTCGCTGAGGGGGTGGCCGCCAGATATAAAGTGTGTGGAAATTACCAGAAGAAGTCACTTGCCCTGTAAAGGGTTTAAATTTAATGTGTGGCATTTGATCCCAGAAAAAGATTTCTGCCTTCTGCAAATATGTTAATTAATAAAAGAATCTCTCAGCTGAATGCTTTGTACACTCTCAGATCCCGTTGCTCTACATTCAGACCACATGGCACAACACCCTGTTCTGTAATCACTTCCTGTATTTCTGCATTTCAGAGCCCACATTTGTAAGCTCATCACTGGACCCGGCAGAGGGGAAACTCTACTTCTTCTTTAGTGAAGTTGGGAAAGAGTTCTGTTATGTCGATGAGTTGAAAACTGCCCGGGTGGCTCAAGTCTGCAAGGTGACAGCAAACGCAGAGAGTGCACAACGTGAATGTGCTTGTAAAAGTTACTGTAACATCAAAGGTGGTTCTGCCCGTGTTTGCAGGATGATGTCGGTGGACAGAGGACTCTGCAGAAGAAGTGGACATCCTTTGCTAAAGCCGCTCTGCTTTGTCAGTCTCAGAAACAGCTTCCCTTCAATGTTCTCCAGGATGTGTTCACCCTCCAGCCGCCAGAGGGCAGCACCGCTGACACTCTGTTCTACGGAGTCTTCACTGCTCAGTGGTAGGAAGCGATGGCCTTTAAGAACAGTTTTTCTGTCCTCGGATGTGTCACATCTGATTTTTAGTGAAGCTTTTTATACTAATAAGAACAAACCTGAGTCTCCTGTAATTAAACTTTAAAGGTAAAATGATGGGCACGGTGCACGGTGGTGCAGCGGTTAGCACTGTTGCCTCACAGCAGAAAGGTTCTGGGTTTGACTCCACCACCTTCCTATGAGGAGTGTGCATGCGGTTTTTCCCTCAGTCCAAAACGTAGAGGTTAGGTTAACTGGAGACAGCAGCTAAATGCAGCAGATGTACAACACAGTCAGCCCCAAAGATTTCTCAGCTTGGAACCTCGGAAGAGCGATTTGGTGAGAGGTTTCACTGTGCTGGGGACATTTTGGCCCCTCGCTGGTTTAGCCACATGCAGGATTACAGATTACAGCATAATGCTCAGTACTCCTAAATGAGGTGCACACACAGAAGTCATTCATACGCTTTTCCCCACTCAGAAACTTGTAGGCCGGAGAAAACAGTCTGAAACTGGACAAAAAAGGAGAGGCAGGAGCTAAAAGAATAAGAGCGCACAAGATTTATACAATTTACATTTAAATGGGAGAAAAAAAAGCACCACAATTCAAACAGGTTCAGAACAACACAAAAACTAAAGAATAAATGTGTGGGCCATAAAAGCTTACCGTGCACGTTATGCCAGGTTAAATGTTTAGCGAGTGCTTTGTGAGTTTTCGGTTCCTCTTGGGGAAACAAGAACTGAAGTGAAATTTGATGTGATTTCAGCAGCTTTTACCGCTGTCACAAAGCCGCGCTTTTGTGCCGCAACTTGTGCATTTTGAAATATTGCACAAACTGCTTTTAACTGAGCTAGACTGGTGCCACAAATACCTGATTAAGACATAACTAAGAATCACCAGGGCAGACAATACGTACACACACGAGGCAATCAGAACACAGCAGGGAGTGCAGCTGGAAGCATTTACTGAAGACATGTGAGGCTAAATGAAAGACATGAGAGGCACGCGGCCATCAGAATAAAGCAGGAAGTGACAAACACAGAGACCAGGACGAAGCCAAGATCGAAGTCCAAAACTGAAAATGCTGAAACCCGCGATCAGCTTCACTGTCAACACTGACAAACTAGTAGCAGAAAAAGAAAAATGCTCCTTTCCTACTTCTACTCATCCTTTTCATGTTCCCAGCCAGTGGTGTTTGGCATTGTAAAATTAGCCCAATGACAGCAGTCCAGGGGAACTGGTTGGGGGTCCCTGCCACCCCACTCCCCATAGACAAAATCCATATTTTCATGTTGGTGCTAAGAAACCCATTCAAGCCAGGCCATCTGAAATTTGTCCTGAAGAGCTTCAAGGTTGCACTCGGATGTCTTTCAGGTCCAGAGTTCCAGAGTCTGCAGTGTGTGTCTTTAAGCTGCAGGACATCAAAAAAGTGTTCATGGGGGGCTACAGGACCTTCATCATGGAGAGTCACCAGTGGAGTCACGTTCAGGAATCATACTCCTCCCTGGGAAAGGTAGGGAGCCCAGTATTGTTGAACCTGTTGAATCTATAAAGTGCAATCTAAAGAGACTTTCTCAAATATATCAGACATAAGTGCTTTTTAAAAAGCTGATGGTTTGACGATTGCACTTCTGCACTTTACTGAAACAGTTCTTCATGACACTGTTCAATCAGAACATAAAGGAGGCGTGTTCAGTTTGAGTCTGGGCTCAGTTTCATTCACACTAATTGCCACTTTTAGCCTCCTTTACCTAAATAGTTTTAAACGCTGTCTTTAGAAGTTACTGCATGACCCTCCCTCCATGTTCTCCTGACAGTGTGGACTACACAATTCCACGGATGCTGTGTTGGGGGAGGTGAAGAGGAGTTTCCTGACCAGGAACCCTGTGACACCTGACGGAAACGGTCCGGTTGTTGTTTCATCGGGGCAGCAGTACAGTCGCGTGGCTGTTATGAGAGCACGGGCGGCCGATGGCAAACAGTATACCATGCTGTTCCTCATTACAGGTGAGACACAGAACAGCACAATCAGTGCGTTTATGGAGAAAATCTGGATGTGATCAAAATGCATGGATGCAGCCTTTACTCTGATTTGGGCTGATTAGAGGCGAATGTTTCCCAGAGTGTTGAAGGCTTTCTTTGATGTGTGCAGAACAGGCCGGAAACTGTTTGCTTTCATACTAGTTTTTTTTTTTTTTCGCTCTTGGTTTGCGTATCCAGTTCTCCTGGAAGTCTTTATTTTGCATTAAAAATGATTCATCCTTCCTCTCTGGTGTCCAGAGTCTGGATTCCTCCACAAGGTGGCTTTGTTTGATCAGGGTCCTCGGGTCATTGAGGAGATTCAGGTCTTCGACCAACCTCAGCCAGTCAAGAGCATCCTCCTTTCCTCCTCCAAGGTAAGCCTCGAAATTCAGAGACTGATGCAAAAAAAAAATGTATACAGTTCACATTTAAATGTTTTTTTTTCTATATATCTGACTCACTATTTTAAAAAATCTAATATAAAAAACTGTTAGAAGCCTTCGCATCGGACCTGGTGCAGGTGCAGAGGTTGCACATCTTACAGATGTTTAACTCTGAAACCTAAAACGTGACGGATGTGCTGGATGTATATAAGTGTGGTTAAGTGTGTTTTTCTGCTCCTGCAGGGGGTCCTTTATGTGGGGACATCTGCGGGCGTGACTGCTGTACCTGTGGCCCACTGCCCCACCTACAGAACCTGCAGTCAGTGTCTTCTGGCCAGAGATCCTCTCTGTGGATGGAGCCGGACCGACAGGGTCTGCACCCGTGCGGATGGCAGTCATGAGGACATGTGAGTAAAACTTTGTTACTCTGTACGAGTCCAGAATATCAGATGTGACCTGCATCTGTAAACTAAACTACCAACTTTGATTTAAGGTGGCTGATTGCTCTGATAATTGTGTCTTTTTAAGAGATCTGTCAGGGATTTATTAGCTACTATAGATGACATCATCCGGGGTTTTTCAAACAAAACATATATTAAGGAAATTCCAGATTCATGACAGCGGAAAAATCCAGAGTACAGTTTGTGTTCCTTCAGCAAAGATGGCAGGAATGCTGTAACCTTCTAGTCTGGACTGCAGGACTTTTTTTGGGGTCATTGTAACAGCTCTCTTTCAGTCACTTGGTAAAACCTGCATATTTTTGACCAACCATGTTCCCGTGATGCCAGATACAACAAATATTCTCTGCTGTTTATGAGACCTGCGCCATATAAATTTACACCAGGCTTTTCTAACACTGGCTGCAGCTTGAACGTAATTGCGTGTTTATTTTTAATCAATGCATTCACTAATTTCAGAACAGCTGCAACCAGCTGAGAAACAACAGGGTTTAGAGCTATTTAATGTGAGGGGATTAACATTAAGACAATGAATGATGGAGTTTTTGGTGTAACTGCAGTAGTCCCTCAAATGCATGGGGGCATGTACTGTGAAAGGACAAACATGCAGACAAAAGATCAACAGCTCTGCAACTGAAAGATAATTTGCAAACCATGCAGATATCAAAAAGTGTTGAGTTTTTTTAAGTGAGAAATTAAGCGCGTGTTTCTTTGGCTTCTTTCTTGCACGTATAGGTAGACTAATATGGCCATGGCTCCACGTATCATTAATCAGGACTTCAACATTTTTTAAAATGTTGGTAGAAACAGATCAGCCCTGTGTGCTGACTGACATGCTGCCGGTTTACTTCTCAGGGTTCAAAACCTGGAAGACGGTGATGTGGAAGAGAAATGTCAGGGGCAGACCGAGGCCGATGTGAGCACAGGTAACAGCTTCCTCACTAAATATAATTCATCGGCTGGCAGGTATGAACACTGGCAGAAATTATCTTCAGCACAATCTGGAAACATGAGTTTAACCTTGATGCTGTAACATTTCTGCCTGCAGAGATTCAGGCTCATCTGAATCAAGTGGTGACGCTTTCATGCCTGAAACCTTCCAACTTGGCAACTCTGACCTGGACTTCCACTCGCTTCGAAAGCCTGCCAGAGAATCGCTTCATTCAGTCAGCTGACGGCAGCCTCAGCTTCCTCGTCACCGACGACACTGACGGGACCTACCGCTGTGAGGCAGAGGAAGGCGGGTACAAGGAAGAAATCAAAAGGTATGACATCCGTTTGAAACGCCCCAGAAATATCTCACCAAGAACCCATGAATCTGTGAGTACAGAGGAACCTGACGAGAACATCGCTACCGAAGATCCAACGATGGTCCTGACACAACATGCACACACCGACACATACACCACCAAAGATAGCAACAATGGATTTACAACCAGTTTTCAAGACGAGATGATCTCCAACGAAAAAGTTCCTGAAAGAAAAAGCGATCAAACCTTGACCTCAGTGAGGGACAGCCAGCACTCGCCAAAGCCCGGCGATATCCCTCTGAAAGAGAAGAGCTACTACAGCGAGCTTGTGGTTGTTTCCCTCCTTCTGGCCTTGTGCATCTGTAGCCTGATTCTGGGATCGCTCCACATGTGGCGACAGGGGAAAGTGAGTCTCAAGCAGGATCCACTGGTCACTCCTGAGGAGGGCAGCAACACAAACAAAGCTGTGGAGAGCTGCTCTCTGAGCAGCCCGGATGAACCAGGGCCTGAGGTGAAGGTGATGGAGTGACTGAAGACGCCTTAACTTATATTTTGCAGCTAGTTTAGCCCAACAGCTAACAGTTATCACCACAGACACTGTAAAAGTGGGAAACTTGAAAGAATCCTTGGAAACCGAAGATTAAGAGCAGTTTGAGCTTTTTAATGTTTACCTCATTGTTTGGTTTGCATAGTCCTGTTTTTACCATTGTCTAAAACTAGATGTCATGAGGCAGAACCAAGGGACCCCCCCACAGTCATATAGCACCTTGTCAGTCACAAGAGCTAAAGAACCGGCTAAAGCGTACCGTCCTTCATCACCCAGCTGGGCACTTACGGGACCATAAACTCATCAGGATGTGTTCACTGAGGTTAGCATCATCTTCTCAGAGCCTTCTATACAACTCAACTCATGTTGGTACAGGATGAGGAGTCTCCCCCTGCTGGCCAATTGAAAGAACTTCTGCACAAGCTTCAGAAACTATAGATGTCTTTAGCATACAGTTGATGTTCTGCTATAATAATCACTGTAACGCTGCATAACTTAAGTCTCAGGTCTCATATGGCCTTTAGCCCAAGGCGAGTGCTGTGAAGTTAGAAAGCTCCATCTCTAATTTACTTAAAAATTGAATTGGTTAGTTTTGACTAGGTTTTTGTTTCAGCTGCGTGCCGAACTAAAAACTGCTCCTTAAAGAAGTCCGGTGAAGCTTTAGGCTTTAATACAGTGTTGATTTAAAAACACAGTCACCCGAATGAGGACAGACTCAATCAGCTGGTGCAGCACCTGCAGCTATTTTCCAGGCTCAGATTTGAGGAGGATCGTGAGGACTGTTCATGAATCTGCCCCCAGATCTGAGATTATTGCAAACAGTGGAAACATTTTGTTAATGCTCCAGTTTCAGAGTCCTTTCAGTTTTTGATATTTTCCACTCTTCAACTTAAACTCAGGGTTTTGAAAACAATGATGAGACATATTAAGGTTTTCATCTGCGTGCATGCACTTATTTTTTTAATTTATCTTTTTCTTATTTACAGTATAGCAGGTCAGTTCAACTACTCCAAAAAAAGACAAATGAAATTGTTATTTTATTTTTGTGAAACATTTCAGCTTTTATCAGAATTGTGTCTCATGCAAGAAAAGCTCACGTTGTTCTGTTTAGCTGCTCAGTTCCTGACAGCAGTTTGTAAAGTACATGTTTTTATTTTTATGAGTGGGTAGTCGCACTCGTTCATTACAGAGTGTCTCGTGTGTGTTTCTCAGGTAAAACTTTAGTGGATTTATGTAACGTTTAAACGCTGTGATGTTCAGGTGCACGTTGAATGACTGGTGTCTTTATGTTTATACATTTGATAAATTATCTGTATACATTTTAAAAATTGAGGTTAGTGTAAGTAATATATTTGTATGAAATGAATATGCAGAGTTGCCGATCACTGTATGTGAATGAATGTATGTAAACAGTTAAATGTGAAACCAGCTTTGAATGTAACGAGTGCTAAAATCTACACAGTTGTCAATAACAGTCAATAAACTCTTGCTTGTTAAGTATAGATATGAATTCATTCATTTTTTAAAGGAAGTCTCGAGATCATGTTTAATAGCGATCTGTCGTCCCCTTGTGGCGTAAAGGAAATACAAGCATGAATTGAATGATTTCATCCGGATACTTTGATGCTGCTCGAGCCTAAAGTGGAATTCTGACTGTGCTGCACGAGTTAAAGTGATGATGAAGATGATCTTAATGAATCATGAGTGTGGAGGACTTTCCTGAACTTGCTGTGTTCTGTTTTTGACTCTCATAGAGTGTTCCCTCTATTTTCTTTCTCACGGATAAATAAACTGCTGCTTTGCATCTTCTGTTAATGATCCTCGGACACTTTCAGTGTGAGCTCCTGAAGGAGAAAATGTGCATGAGGAGCTCCCACGCTGTTGGTCTAATATGTGTAATAAAGGTGTGTTAAACACATGCAAATAGTCTTTTTTTTCCCTCACACGGCGTCCACACCCAAACTCACTTCAAACAGCAGTTCAGCCTTTTATTGTGAGACCCCCACAAGAGAAATCTGCGTGACTTTAACAGTTAAACTCCATAGCCCACCCAACCACTAATGAAATTGTTGCTGTTTTTACAATGTAACATACAGCGCAAATCATCTTTAATAGTTTTTGAGAGATTCATGTTCAAACATTGCTGCAGATTTCAGTGTGCACCATTTTACCCAAAAAATTAAATAAATTTTAAAAAATCTATTGTGAAAAATATTTGATATGTGAAGCTTAAAGTTCACAGTAATTATCATAGATGTTCAGGCTTTATACCAGGCATCCCCAAACGGCGGACCTCGGTCCGGATCCGGACCGAAATGATGTCTCATACGGACCCGAACCCAATACCAAAACAGAAATGACCACTTAAAATGGTGTTGAGCACTTTCTGTTTTACCAGCGCAG
>VUQK01010352.1:4315-16029 GCA_015106715.1 Bujurquina vittata | reverse complement strand
CCCCCCCCCCCAATTTTGAGTAATTTGCTAAAAAACAGACGAGTAAACAAATGAAATCAATGGCAATCAATAACTTCAGTGCAAGAGACACTAACACCATGTTTATCCTTCAAATATTGGATGTACAGTACTTCTTTGCAGGACTTGAGCACACCATTAAAAAGATTATTTTCCAGAATAGTTCCTGCTTGCAGCTGCAATGCATTGGTAACTAACTATAAGAAATCAATATCAGTTACTAGAAGTGATGGATTGTTTATCTTATAACGTAAAGCGCAACAAATTTGACTTATAGCTGCACAGATAGGATATGAATGTAAAATCTATCTTTGATGATTGAGAAAACAAAGTCGACCACGTAAAACCACCAGATTGGTCCTAATTTCATACACACCTACAGTAGTCAGCGTATCTGCCTGCATATACAGCAGATTGATATAAAATCAGTATAACCACCCAACCGATCATTTGTGTTCATATTAACCATAGGTCAGCTGAGTCACCGTAAGGAAAAAGGATACAAATAGGGTTAGAAACAAGGTCAGAAGTTATTAACCTTTGAAGAAAGATCACACTCATACTTCAGTGATTCATTACGTACCAATCAATTTCATGTTAAGGTTTGCATTTTTTTTTTACAGTAAATGCCTCCAGCAGCTCATTAATTTTCATGCCTGCCTGCAGCAAAACACGTTAAGTTTCACTTACGGCTTCTAAAAGCTGCAGTTTGTTCAACAATGTATATGTAATGTAGATTTTTATTTTAATTTTATATTTTTTACCTTCTCCAGCACTGCCTGCTGAGAAGTAGCCAGTGGGAATAAAAGGCCGTGGGTGTGCAGTGAATGACAGCTCAGGATTTTGTTTACAGGGTTAGTAATGCTGTGACAGATGGGCCACCTCCACACTTCTCAGTGTATGACAACATACCTGAAGCACCACACAGAAACAAAACCAAACTCAAACATCTGTCATGTGTGAGTTTATTTCTATAGTATATCTAATGGTGACAAGCACTACCGTTTACAGTTTTTATACAGCATGCTGCACCTTCAGAGAAAACGTAAAAAAAAACATGACATTAAAACCTTTTATTCTATTGTCATATTTATTGGAATACAGTTTTTTTTCTGCCTTTTTCTGCAATTTTTCTTTGGCTGCTTTTCATCCATTCTCTTCTGTTTATCCTGTTCAGGGTTGCAGGGATGCTCGAGCCTAACCTAGCTGTCATAGGGCGAGAGGCGGGGTACACCCCATACAGGTCACCAGCCTGTCACAGAGAGGCAATTCAATTCAATTTTATTTATATAGGGCCAAATCACAGCAAACAGTCACCTCAAAGAGCTTTATATTATAAGGTAAAGACCCTAAAATAATTACAGCGAAAACCCTACAATCAAAATGACCCCCAATGAGCAAGTACTTGGTCACAGCGGGAAGGAAAAACTCCCTTTCAACAGGAAGAAACCTCGGGCAGGGAGGGGCAGTCATCTGCTGCGACCAGTTGGGTCTGAGATGAGCGAGAGACGACAAAAGGCACACTGTGAAAGAGAGCCAGAGATTAATAATAGCAAATTATTAAACACAGAGTGGTGTAAAAAGAGGTGAATGAAAGGAAACATTCAGTGCATCATAGGAAAAACCCCACCCCCACCCCCCAGCAGCCTAGGCCTATTGCAGCATCACTAAGGGATGGGTCAGGGCCACCTGATCCAGCCCTTACTATAAGCCTTATGAAAAAGCAAAATTTTAAGCCTGATCTTAAAAATACAACAGACAACGATTCACACCTATGGGCGCTTTAGAATCATCAATAACCTAACCCCAGCAAGTGCATGTCTTTGGACTGTGGGAGGAACTCGGAGTACCCAGAGAAAACAGACGCAAACACTGGAAGAACATGCAAACTCCACACAGAAAGGCCCGGACTGAGGTTGATTCGAACCCAGACCTGTGAGGCAACAGATATAGCTAACGCTAGCTGGCTTGGTTATATGCCTGCATAGATTGTATGGACACAGGTCCTTGATAATTAGTGCTAAGTTACAAATAAAATATAAAATTTTCATTGGTCAATGCTAAATAAAGTATTTATTTGAGAGTCTCCACAGCAGTACATTTTATTAGTCAGATTATTCCAATTCTGAAAAACAGGCCCAACAATGCAAACATAGTGGAGCGGTCCACAGGGGTGTGCTATGAAGCTTAGCAAGGTCATTTGAGCTTAAAGCCAGAATTTTCAATGTCAGGAAAATGGCTCTCTTTTTATCTGCCTAGATCACCATAGCAAGTGATACAGAGCAGGTTTGCAATCATCTAGGGGTGCCACATTTTAACCAATTCTTATTTATATTGCACTAAGGGCATGTTTACAATATTCTCTAGATTCTCTGCTGAAAGAATACATTTATGCATGAAGTCTGTAGAGATTAAACACTGCTAAAAGCAAAGTTGTAAAGTTCCAGCAGTGCAAGCTGTACATCACGCTGGTATTTGCATATATTCAGTTGGTGATTCAGAAAATATAGATTTTCTTATGTTTGGTCCTAATCTGCTGTTTTTTTGTTTGTTTTTTTACCCTGCAGCTAGAACAGAATTTAGAAAGCTGATGAGATATATTTATAGGATATTTATCACCAGGAATACTATCAAGCAATGCTGTACAATTAATTTCAGTGATTTATGAAAAGAGAAAAAAGAAAAACAAAAAGCACCACAATTCATTTTTCTTTGAAATTATTTTCAAGTTGACTGATATTAAATGTATTTTCTTGCAGGTGTATATAACAAAAATCCTTGTAATATATTTTACTACATTCAGCAGCTGCAACTGCATTTTATTTTCAAATGTTTTATTTGCATTTTAAAAGTTAATACAACGTTAAACACAACTGGAACTGCTTTAATTCTTTGTTGTAGATGAGTCATTCGTTCCCACGTGTACATTTCCAAAATAAATACGGTACTGACTACAGACAAGCACAACTCAACATAATGAAGAGATAAATCAACAATAAAGAATTTGCACTTCATCATGATTGGTGGCCACTGAAATAAAGCAGCTTTCAGCTCATGTTGTTGTGAAGTTTGGGACTTCACTCTGCAAAAGGTACAAATCATACCAGCCAACCTCAGTAGGTGCCTGGTATGCAGGGACACTGGGCTCATCTGTGGCTCACCACTGAGTGAGTTCTGGTCTTCACAGGTAAGTATTCAAACAAGTACACCAAGAAAAAGAACAAAACAGACTCAATAAAAGCACACACAGACAAAAAAAATCATCAGTGTGGAAATAAGTTTCTTCAAACATGGCAGACACTCAACTCTGCGGTTTGCCTCAAAGTTCAGCTTTGAATCAATAACTGTTCTAAGATCAGACTGAATGTATTGTAACATCTGACCCTTCGTGAACATAACTTCTTGTGTACGAGTGTATTGTTTAAAATTAGTGATCATATTTTTTGTCTTAGATATATTTAATTGGAGATTGGTGTCATCACACCAAACAAAACTGTCGAGGACTGAACTGCTCTGACACATATTTGTGAAGAGGATAAATAGAAGAAGAGCGCACATCCCTGCTGGGAGCCAATCTGGGAGCAAATTGCTCGGACAGGATTCCATTTATCCTAAGTGTTTGAATCATGTTTATTAAAAAGTCCAGAATCAAGCCTCAAGATTTTTATTCTTGCTGAAATGTTCCAAAAGCTTTCTGAGTAAAATATGAGGCTCCGTTTTGTTGAAGGCCAAAGAAAAGTCAACACAGCACTCGAGCACGAGAACCTTTTCCCTACAAGCGTTTATCAATCAGGTTCAAGAAGGTCTCTGTGGCATCTTCTACTCCTCTATGTGGTCTGTGAGCAAACAGCATGAACTCAAGCACATCCTCAGTTCATCTTAAGATCTCTGCCCTCAGCAGCTTTTTGGCAGTTTTCATCCCGACTGATGCATTCAGAGCATTGAGAGAGCTGTATTTAAGTACGGGGCTACCACAGTATCATTTCATAACTGAGGTACATGCTGTGCCCGTAAAGAGTCATTAAAATGTAGAGGAACACAGGAAAACCACAGATATTTTCAGGTCTATGAGACTTGCTAACTCTTTTAGCGGAAGATCTTTGTCACATCCTTTACGTAAAAAGTGCTGTTAAAGTGCTGATTATTTCCAAGCTTGCAGCGTAACTCCTAAATCTCATTATGTAATGAAAATTAACAAAACAATTATAAAAACAATTAAGAGCTAACTCAGAGTGCGACTGGCAGAGTGACATGCCTGCTGTTGTTTGGGTTATTTGCCAAGTCAGATTTACATTTCTGTTTGGCTTTTAGAGTTTCTATTTTCAGCTCCTTAGTAGCTACGTGGAAGTCAGATGCTGTACGAGACCCCACACAGAGTCTGAATGTGCTGTAAAAAAAATCTCATCATCTGATTGCCTGATTATAAAAGAATCATAACTTTACTCTTAAGTCCATAAAACATGTTTAGGAAAAAAAAAACTCATAACAGAAGCCGTGTTTAGGCACCTGAGTTTCAGTGTGTTTTCACAGACGCCCGATAATAATATGTTATTGCTGGTTGGCAAACAAAAGGAGCATGAAGTCGCTTTCATGAGTGCTGTGCAGCTGCCACAGGTAAGGCAGGAAGACTTGTGATGACTCATATCCCCATAGCAACGCCTCATTCGAAGAAGTTATCGCACCATCTCTGGCAACGCAGGCTGTCGTTGTGGATGTAAATATGCTTTACATGGGGGCCGTTGTTGTCATTAGTGGAGATTATGAAGCCTCCATTGTCTGCTGTTTTTTTTTAGATTACATATCAAAGGAAGCATGTACAGCTCACAGACTTGCTAACATGCGGGCACAGTGGTCTCTCCCACCCTCGCGTAGCCCCCGTTTTATCGAACCTGAGCAAACAGAATGGTCTGATCCGCTGCAGGTGCCCAAAGCTCTGTCAAAGCAGTTGCTTTGTTCACAATGAGCCCTCTTTTATCTTGAGACCTAAAGGAGATAGCAGGGGTGAGGAAGAAGCATAAATAGATTGCTTTGACCCAATGAGGACAGACCACACAAAGCCACTGTTGAAAGGACTCCTTTAGTGTTTTATTAATGACCCAGCAGGAAATGCCCTGCCCATGTATTGATGTCTTCATCAATCCTTTTATACAGTTAAAGATTTTCCTTGTGGAACTGTATATTCCATGCGTCACACAAGCGTCCTGGATGGCGTTGCAAGGCCATGTGGAAGAATAATGCAGGAGTTCAGCTCTGTTTCTAGCTGCTGGCTGAAGTGTTTGTCTTGGAGTTTAAAAAGCATTCCTTTGGTTCGGACCAGGGTAACAAACACAAGGTTCGTGACCGCAGATTTGGTGCGGCCAATAGGCCTTTGAATCAGGAAAACTGTCTTGCTTGGCAGCTTCTCTCGCATAGAGAGCAGTGCAATAGCAGACTGTAACCTGAGACTGAGTGGAATGGATTGACAGCGAGCTCCCAAGCACACTGAGCAGACACACTGCATTCATTACCATTAGGTGACAGGAGCCCTTTGAAGCCAGCCACGGCTGCAGTGGGATGGCAGACCAGGCCAGCAGGCACGTGATGGTGCATTACAGCTTCTGCAGCAAACTATGAGAAGAGCCTCATAAAACGTGCAGGCCCACTGATGAAGAAACACTACTTAGTGCGCTTTTTTACAGGGTCGCTTTAATGAACAGCTCCAGCCTTTAGAAATGATGTGCAGACATCAGAACTGCTCTGCAAGATTGATGTGCAATCGCACGTGAAAGCTTTGACTTTAACAGTTCACTGAAAAGCACTGTTATTTAAGTAGATTTGTAGGTTGTGTGAAAACAATTTATGCAGAAAAGGTGGTAAGAAAAGGCCCCTTTCAAAGGAAAAATGTGACATTGGTTATTCCTTGCTAACCTTGGAAATAGGTGGATTTTTTTCTTCTTCTTTTTATTTCAAGCCTATTACAGGGGATTTGCCATCATTTTTTTAGCTGTCATAACATTATCCATTAAGAAATGATCAAAGACTCCTGGGTCATGTGATGAAAACTCTCTATGTGAGTTCTCTCTATCACAACCACACAAACTGTGACGGCTGTGGGATATTTCTGAAACCACTGAAAAAAAATAAATAAATAACAGGAACTTCAAAATGAGTTTTTAATTTAAAAAGCATGTGACATAAATGATAAAATCAGGCACCTATGCATGAAGACTGCTTCTAAAAACGTGTGAAAGAATGGGTCGCTCTCAGGAGCTCAGTGATTGCAGCGTGGTGCCGTGATAGGACTCCACCTGCACAACAAGTCCAGCTGCAAAATGTCCTCACTGCTAAATATTCCACAGTCAGCTGTTAGTGGCATTATAACAAAGTGGTAACAAAGCGGTTGGGAATGACAGCAACTCAGAGCAGGGTCAGCTGATGCTGAGGTGTATAGTGCACAGAGGTCACCAGCAGTGAGAGTGTGTAGACAGCTTCATGGAACGGGTTGCATCCAAGCCTTACATCGCCTTACATTGCCAAGCACAGTGCAAGGCGTCAGATGAAGTGATGTAAAACAAGTGTAAAGTCTGGTGTAGGGGGGATTATGGTGCAGGGTTGTTTTTCAGGAGTTGGGGGACTTGATGTGTGTTGTTGTATGTTGGTGCAAATGTAGCCATTCTTAAAATGCTTATTACTTGGCAACCTCCCCCATAGCCCAGACATATGAAGAATACAGAGATTGTTGTCACATGTAGGACACAATCAGAAAATTCTGAAATTCCTGCAGCTCTTTTAATGATGCTGTGGACCTCTTGGCAGCCTCTCTGATGAGTTGTCTTTGTGACATTTTAGAGGGACATCCAGTTCTTGGTAATGTCACTCTTGTACTATATTTACTGTGTACACCGTGTTCTACAGGATATTTAATGCCCTGGAACTTTTTTGTACCCTTCCTCTGATTGATACCTTTTGATGTTTTTCATCATCATCATCATCATTATCATGAGGTTTCTCATGCAATGTCATGCACACATTGCTCAAGATTGCCCGCCGTATCAGACGTAATACAACCAGTGGTTGCCGGGGAAACTTCTATTCCCTGACTTGTTGGTAGTGATTCCTGAAAGTTGCTGGCTCTCGCTGCGAGGAACTGGTTGCAAAGAAGGCGCGGCACCAAAATGTTTGAGAAAATTTGCTTTCAAAGTGAAAGCTGTGCCTCATCTTTGCAGCCAACATGTTTCATAAGGCACAACTTTTATTTTGAAGGTAAACTATTTCCCCATGTCTAGCTTGTGTTGCACTTTTCATGGTTTCACTGCAGCTCAGAGAGTATCTGGACAGTGTTTGTTGACAAGTCCATCATTTTCATGCAAACTACACTTGCAGCAGTGTGAACAAAGCAATCACAAGGAGCTTTTTGCCAACCGGTTAGGGAATACACATTTTTCCATAGCGACAGGTGGTTGCCAGGGTGTCATTGACCATCTGTAGGCCTGCGCGAGTGGGACTTTAGCAATCATTTTCCCAGCAACTGCCATCAACCTTGAGCAACCACTCAGGGAATACACATTTTTCCATCACAACCAGTGGTTGCCAGATGGTCGCTGTCATGGTCCGGGCTGGCTGCCCACTTCTGAGTTGTGGACTCTGTGGTTTTGTCTGTTTTATTAATCTGAGATTCTTGGGTTACCTTGAGGTAATGATGTGTGTATACTCTCCTGTTTAGTATATTTGTGTTCTCAGTTCTTAGCGCTTTAGTTCTTCCTCTGGTGTCTTGTTTCATGTTATATTTATTTGTGTGTGAGTTTCCTCAGTGTGCCTGCCTCCCATGTGTTACTGTCTCTGTGTCAAGTTCACATGGCTTAGTCCTGATCTTTGCGTTTCTTACTTCCTGTTTTGTTAGCCTCCTGTCTCTCGTGTCTTGTATTTCGTTTTACCACCTCTTGCCTTGTCTAAGTGATTCGTTTTAGCTGCGTGCTCTCCGTGGTGTGTTCTCCTTGATTACCTCGTGTGCGTATTTATTAGTCCTCCTCTGTTCCTTTTTCATCGGCCCTAATTCTTTGTGTGTTTTCATTGTTCTGCATTTTCCAGTGAATCCTGGCCAAATTATTTGCACCTGTAGAGCCTTTCCTTGTTGCCCTTGTGGTTTGTGAATACAGCTATAAAGCTGTGTGTAAGTTTTAATCAGAGTCTTGCATTTGGGTCCGCACTGCCTAACCACGGCAGTCACAGACCGGTCTCTAAGGCCTGTGCAACTTATTCATTTGTCCCCACATTTACATCATAGTCATAAAAAGCTGGCATCTTTACAGGTGTGTGTAGAATGTTAATTTCCAATGTATAGTTAAAAACTGATTTCAATCATTGGCTCATTATTTCAAAAAATTATACTTTTTACTGATAAAAGGAAAGCATAGTTGTATTGGGAGGACCAGGGCTTAGCGGCCAGAATTGACTTCTTGCTCCCTTCACTATCAAACATCACAGTGTAACGCTGTTCACATAAGGAGTTTGCTGATCATCCAAGAACAAACCAAAGCTCACCGCTGCACATCGAGCTTTGGGGGTTTTTTTTATAGCTTGTGGAAAACAACAGCTACAGAAGTGTCAGGCTTCTGGAGATTTTACATTTTCTGCACAGCCAGTGAATATATTACGAGATCTATAATTTCACCAGCTGTCTCCTTGTGCTCCAGCCTTTTGTTATACACAGTCCAAGCACTGACTCATCCCTTTCTGTGCCTATTTTCTTTCCCCTCTCTCTTTCTGCGCATATCAAGATCCAAAGCCGAATCCTCTGTTCTTACTCATCCTCACCTAACCTTTACTGCAACCCATTGGTCTTAAGGACAAGACGCCCCCAGAGCAGACTGCTTCTAAAAACATCTGCTTCCGCCATCCTTCAAGGCATTTTCTAGGCTTGGGTGATCTCAAAGGTGTGGACTGCAGTACCATGACTCATGCTAAATAAGTTGCATGAGTCACTACACACCGAGCTTCAGGTCAGGACATCCACCTTACACTTCCTGTCACGGCAGCAGTACACTGAGATTTGATATTTATTAAGATTTGAAGGGTGCAAAGTGGAGGCTAAATAGGTTTACAGGAGTGGACAGCAATAACTTGAAGGTTATAGAAGACTCTGTCTAGCACTGCTAAAAGGAAATGTGCTCCCCTTCTCCAAAAACAACTGTGACTGCACCGGTGAGCAGGCTTCACGGCTCAGTTGCCACAAGTACAAGATTGTATTTGTACCAGGCGGCTCCCGAGTGGGTGTATGTGTGTAATTTTTCCTTGCTCAACAACTACTCCCCCTGGCCGTGCCCATGAATAAGACTGTGTTTTTAATAAAGTTGAAGGTGAAGATGCCAATCTAGGTGAAGAGAAGATTATATAATTTTTCATTAAAGCCTACTGTGCAAGCTTCTTTTTTTTAAGATGCTATGGAGCAAGTTGGGAAAAAGTGATGTTTCAAATACTGTTATTGCCTTTTTTTCAGGCACCTCTTTCAGGATATTTGAGTCAGTGAAGTTCAGGCAAGCAAAAAAAAAGAAAAGAAAAATCTGCAAAGACTTGCCAATAACACACACTCAGAAAAGCAACGATCAGGCAGGACATCTGGAAGAACTGAAAAGCCACAACACATGTTCAGAGACAGCCCAGAGTGAAAAGCTGGAGGATTTTGAAGACCTCGCAGTTATGACAGGAAAACTGTAGAAGGTGGGAAAACAAAAACTGAAGACTATCCACAAAAGAATCTTGTACTTGTACTTGTTGAATGAATCAATCCAAAACCACTAATAAAAGATCCCTTTAACTTATACTTGGAGTTCCAGTCAAACGTTTGGCCACACTTTCCCACTGTGTCCACACTTTTGACTGGTTCTGTAACTTCCATGCTAATCCTCTCTGGTTTCCCATGAAGCAAACTTCCACATTTATTCCATTCATTCACCTGATGACCGGAGGAGAGCAGCAGACACGGGAGAAGCTTATGGCTGAGTAATTGCTTGGGCTCCAGCTGCTCCTCGCTAAAATGAAGTCATTTATATTTTAATGCAAACCGTGTCGAAAAAGTACATTTTGCAAAATCCGTTAAAAACCACAGTCGAAGCTCTGTTAATGATACAGCCTGCATTATGTATTCATTATCTGCAATCTAATCACGTGACCCTGTAAGACTTGTGTCATGGTGCTTGTTTCATCAACCCAAAAATCCGGACACAGAGACACAAAATCACAGGCGAGCGAGGATATATTTACTAACAAACTGAGTTGTGAGAAGGAAGCAGCAGAGCCGGGGGCTACAGGAGCTGAGCCGAGTTGGGCTGGGAAATTGATGGAGCGGGTCAGGGGCCATCTTACTCCTCTATTGTTCTGGCAGCTTCAGGAGTCAGGCTGGGAGGAACAGCGGGCAGATGCAAAGCGGAGTATGCAAACGCACTAACGAGCAACAATGTTCAAAGAATGGCTGGAACGAGGCTAACTGTGAAGCAGAGTCTATGATGTGGATATTGGTTTATGGCAGGGATGACCGGAGATGATTGGCAACCGGCTGCTCATCTCCTGTGCACCTGATCCCACTCCTGTAATCAGGACACAACACAGACAAACGAGGAGAGGGAGCAGCTCCAGGTCAGGAGGGAGTCGAGGCAGAAGTGGTGGGTGACACACCTTAGATCAAATCCGGACAAAGAATCATCCTTTCACATTTTTCCATATTGTTTGTTTTTAAGCTCAATCCTGCACAGTTTTCATCAAATGCAAACTAAAGCAAAAATAAAAAAAACAGGTAGAAAGAGGAGTACAGCAGCCAGCATCCCATTACACCTAATCGCCGCTCTGTATTCTTGTATAAAAATGAGATTTGCAGGGAAAAAAATCATTGTGACTGTTTGGATGTTCTTACAGCTTTGTTATTCTGCATAGCTGGGGCCAGACAAACACCCACTAATGGATGCTGTGTTTGCTTTTTGTTTACCAAGATGGACGAGCTGTAATTTTGGTTTTGGCTTCAGCTACCTCTGGATCAGCTCCTCCTTGTGTGTCATCTGCTGCATAAACAGAAAATATTAAAGCTGACCAAACTCAGATTGTCTCAAACCCTAACCCTTTAACAGGGCTAGCTCTGACTATAAAAGACTGACCGAGCCACCACGAAGTTGGTTTATGGAGTCTCATTTTGAAACTTCATCTCTGTCCAACCATCACCATTTGGGGTTTTTTTGGGTTTGTTTTGTTTTAATTGGACAAACCTGGATTAAAGAGTAGATGAGTGCTCTGACCTGAAGAATTATCAGGTAATGCAAAGCCTGGAAGCAAAGCACATCCATTATTCAAAGTTATATTAATTGTATGCTAATTAAAAATGTACTGAACAGAAAAACTGAACATCTAAGTCCTGAGACTGTTTTATCACACCCAAACTCTGAATAAAACACCACCCATCTGTCAGAGGCCATGCCCTCTGTTAGGTACAGTACTGTGCTAAAGTGTTGAGTCTCATTTCTTTATATGTTGCTTCTAATAATGCTAATAGTGCTTTTGAGCAATAGTTTTTCTTTTCTTTGGTCATTCTTTTTCTCTTTTTTGGTCCAGTCCTTGTACCTGACCATTTTCAGAGGAATGGTTTTTATTTGTTTTGTTTTGGTTTTGCTTTTTTTGTTTTTGTTTTGTTTTGGGGTTTTTTTTGGGGGGGGGGGGGGGGGGTGTAGCCTCTT
>VUQK01010351.1:7705-18805 GCA_015106715.1 Bujurquina vittata | reverse complement strand
CCCACGGGGGAGCGCGCTTGTAAGCTGATTTGACCGGTCGATGTGAATACCTCTTCGGGATTAGAGGTTTATTGGGTGAACCACAATGTCCCGCGCCTCGGACCAACACTCGCGGTTAGTGTTCATGCGGAGGCGAACGACCGGTGTCCGGTCTCCCCCGGTTCATCTCCAGTAGCCGTACAGCTCTGCTTCCCGTGTCTCCTCGCTGCTTGGCTCCGGTCTCCTACCCGGTGTGGATAGGATAATATGACTTCCTGGCTACGCACATACGACAGCGCCCGTCTGTGCCTCCTGCTCTGCTGTTTGGTGGTCACTTCCAGCGGAGAATCCTTCAGTGCCGGTGAGTGGAGGCTCATTAGGACTAATTGCATCACATCTCAGCAATAGCCTGTATTTTGTAGCTATTATGTCAAGCGATCAATGAGCAGCATTACCCCCCATCCCACATTATCTATATTCCCTGCTGGAGGTCATGTAAAACACTCATAATGGGCATTTGGCTCATGTAGAGGAGTTACAAACTAATTATTTCTGAAAGAAAAGCCTACAGCCTCACAAAAGGGGGTTCTCACTGCAGCAGCAGATAACCAGTCCAACCCTCTTGGTTCAGCATGTATTGAACAGTTATCATTAGAAGTTAAATTCTTCACCTTCACAGTGGTTTGCCGGAGGCCAGCTGGGAGTGCTAATTGGGTGTGAATGGCTTGATAGTGGGCAGCTAGTGATGCTCAGACCTGCAGCCTGTCCTACATTCCAGCCTTGGAGCACCCTGTAATAACTCTGGAAAATTAGATTCTGGAAGATAAATCACTCCACTCCAAAGAGCCCAGGGTCCCCTTTGTCACTCAGTACAATCTGCACCCCTGGCTGTACTTTTCTGCAAATCTTGCATGGAGATATCCTGTTTGAGAGACTAGCTATGGACTCACTACATAGCCACACAGCATTCATTCATTCATTGACTCATCATTACATGTCCTGTGGGTTTGTGTGTGGGTGTGGGGGGTTGCCACTCCAGCATATCCAGTACCTGTTTCCAGATGGTGGATGATTTGTACTTAACAGGCTCTTATGAGATGCTAAGCGGTGTTCCTATCATCAGAAGTGTCTACTATCCACAGGGGTTCAGCTGCATGGCTAATAAGTGTTGACATGCACATTCTTTCATATGCTAATCTGGGATTCTTCCCTCCTCCCCATTATCTTTTTTTTCTGGAATCCTTTTTTTTCTTCACTGCCTCCTTCATTTCTCTTCCTCCCTTTCTTCAGCAGGTGACAGCGTGTGTCGGTCTCCTGGCATCACCTCTTGTGCAGACTGTCTTCGACGTGGGCCACGGTGTGCCTGGTGTTTCAAAGAGGTAGGATTGTGCAGGAATGTGTGTTTGTGTGCGAGAGACAAACGTGGCACACACTCAGCAGCATTCCTCAGATGACACGAACCAAAGCTTTGATCCAGTCCACAAATGTGAATATAATGTGCACGTTTGAGCTCGGTGGCCTGCGTTATGACTCGTGTGAGTGCGCCGGCCTCCGTGTGAATGTTTCCATGTACGCTTTCTCATGTGGAAGGCAGAGACAGAGCCACTTTTCCATCCGTGTGTTTAGTCTCAACACACTTACGCATATTGCCGCTTCCGCCCGTGCCTGTATCTCTGCCTGTGTGTTGGCCTGACTCGTAAAGAGCCCACCCTGAATCAACCTTGAGGAACCGTAAAGCTTCCCGGTGCCACACCAGTCACAACACACAGATAGAAATTACTAGACCAGACTGTCAGCATGTGTGTCTTTACAGACTTCAGGTGCTTTCCCACCCTGTGAACCCTACACCTCTTTGACATCATCAAGAGGGGCCGGGTTCACTGATGTGTGTGTGTCTGTGTGTGTCTGTGCTTTCAACATTACCTCGTTAACCTCCTACACACACACACACACACACACACACACACATACACTCACAGTCACATAAACTCACAGAGCCATGCTTGGCTAAGCATTAAACAGTGCTGGTATAGTTCTTGTTAATATGCATGTTCACATTTGGCTGTTAATATTCAGAGTCCGTTAAAGAGGCAGACTGTGTAAGGAAAGTCCCGGGAAGTCAGTCTGAAACTTTTTTTCAAAGTTGTTACAGGGCAAATTATAGCCACAGGGAACGCCGTAAATACACACAATCCAGTCCAGGTTTCAGGTTCAGGTCCTGGTCAGATAGTTTGCTACAGTTTCAAGTTATATTGTAGACCACAGCTTTCCTCAGCTTTTCTTCTTATAATTTCACTCTTTCATCCCTTATCTGTTTCCCCCTCCTGCTTTTTAACTTGATTCAACTCAATCAGGCCCATGACAGATTAATTACAGTGTAAATACACATGTTTAGTGGTGTATTTTTCTTTTTTGTGCCATTTCCTTGTATTTCTAAGTGTTTTTTAACACAAACCTAAGTACCAAAGGTCACTAATCCTCTCCAAAGCTATAAGGCATGACACTGTTGTACTGTGATGTTGTGGCAGCTGAATGTTAGGCAGTGGAGAGTTTAATAAACTTGAATCGAATTATATCTGAAAAAGAAAATAGGGGGCGCCTAATCACTTTTCTAACTGTCCAAACAAACACTGAGCAAATTTCCTTTGCTCAGTGTTTGAATACATGGAGAATAAATCAAGATGCGAGTAAACCTAAACAGGGACTTCGTCCTGATCCTTGAAACTGATGAGTAATTTCAGGATCCCATTACGAAAGCAGTCACGGTTCTCATGTCGGGGTAACTCCATCACAGATCAATACAAACACACTGAAAGTAACAGGAATGAAAAATGAAACCACTGATTAATTGTGAAACTGGTTTCAATATACCATGTTTCCCTGAGTGGAATAAACCAAGCAACTCTTTGAACATCTGAGATATCAGGCAGGTGTGTAGAAGGAGGAGAAATGGATTAAAAGTTGCCAACAGACTCCAGAAAGGTTGGAAATGCAGTAAAAGCATACATTTTTGAGTTGGCGTAGTTTGAATCATTGACACAAGTGTGGAGAAAATCTATGATTTGTCTTTTTTATCTGACCTTGAAATTGTTTACTCTCTCTTGCTTCAGACTGGCTCAAGAAGATGTGCTCATCATACAGATGAGATTACAGCAAAGAGATGGCTGCTGTGTATTCTGTGTTTTCCACATTTTGAATGCCTGCTGTGTTATAGAATTTATAATCGCGAGTGAGATATAACCCCGTTTTTAATGTTGTGTAAACATGCTGTGTAAGTCGAACACACTTACGGCTTCAGTTAAAAACAATCCATGCAAATAGAACAACGATTTAAGAACCGTGATTCTCCAAGTAAAATTGCTTTTGCCTTTTATCATCTGTGGTAGACAAAATAATCCAGAATCCAGAAAAATCTCTGAATACAAATGAAAAGGCTCCAAACCCGATATTGAATGGCTCGATCTCTCGCCCTCAGGCAGGACTCCATTAAAAACAGGCAATTCAGTAGTGGAAATTGCTCAATGGATTTAGGACCACTTCTAAAACAAACCCAGCTAACACAATTTGTTGCTGTGTGCACACTTATCCCTAGAAAGAAGGGGGGAGGGGGGGCATATACAGTTGCAATCTCTTAAATGAGCCCAAGCTCATTTAAGAGGGACTGAAATGAGGTGGAAAATTGAACAAACAAAAGTCTTTTTGGAAATCAGGGACACTCCCTCCTGCGGGCTGAAGAGGAGGGAGAACATAGACCATCTGTTACTTGTGTTCATTAGTGCACATGGCATGGGTAACTTTCACATCTGTGAAGCCACCATTAATATTCAACATTCCAGGTTTTGGAGTAACATGTGCTCCCATCCAGACATCTTCGTTTTCAAAGAAGGCTTTGCTTATTTCACCAGGATAATGCAAAACACTGTTTTCCTTTTGGAGACTTTTTTATTATTATTTTCTCATCTGTAGGACTTTCTAGATGGGGCGAGGCTAAGCCAGCGCTGTGACTTGCCAAATAACCTGCTCAGGAGGGGCTGTGCACTGGAGTTCATGGAGCAGTCAGAGGTCAAGGTGGAGGTCAATGCCACCATCAGCAGCACACAAGTTTCCCCAGGAGACATCAGTATCACTCTCAGACCAGGTAGATGACTAACTTGGATTTGCGCATAAAATAATCAAAATCTTGTAAAAAATGTGTCCAGTATGAAGGCAGCACACCATCGTAGTGATAGTTGTAAATGACAAACACGTGGGTTTTGCTTGTTTAGTGTGCAGAGCATAGCAGTTTGCAAATGTGTTAAATATGGATGTATATTCTAAACAGTAAAAATTAAACCGCACTAAAAGAATCCTTGTTAGTGTTTGAGCAATCAGGCAAAAAAACAAGCAACCACGTCTTAGCGCTTAATGAAGACACAGTCCCTGAATGTGTGTGCGTGTGTGTGTGTGTGTGTGTGTGTGTGTGTGTGTGTGTGTGTGTGTGTGTGTGTGTGTGTGTGTGTGTGTGTGTGTGTTGTAATCTGAGCTTTTGGTGTCTGGTCCAGTCGCTGCAAATAGCAGTGCATGTGAGTCTCTCCCACTGAAATTGTTGGCCTTCCTCGTAATTGCATGAGCAGGAAAGTGAGAGTAGAGGCAAGATGACTTTCAGTGTGGAGGGTTCAGTCAACCTCTACCTAACAAATGTTTCACTGTATCCCTGCTTCATAAAGATGCAGGTGCTTTAGTGCAGCGTGCCGTATTTTTCAGAATTATGCTCATTGCAGCTCATATGTTGTGTGCGTCTGTGTGCGCGTTTGTTTCTAGGTTCAGCAGCCAGTTTTGTAGTGTCGGTGAAGCAGCTGGAGCGTTATCCCGTGGATCTGTACTACCTGGTGGATGTGTCGGCTTCTATGCAGGAAAACCTTGATCATGTAGGTGTGAAAATGCTCATCTGTCACTCTGCTGCTCAGTGAGTCAGTGAAGATTTGTTCCACGCCTTCTTCCTGAGTGTTCTATATACAAATATAGCTGCAAGGACTATTTTCTATGTAAAAATATGAAGTAAAAGAAAGTCCTTAAATGACAAATCTCACCAGGATATATATACAATAATAAGTGGGCCCAGTGAGATGGACACTGACTTTACAAAGAATAAACTGTAAAAAATGAAGCAGAGAAAATGGCTAATAAATAAGCTTGTTTCCTGTCTGTTGTGCCTTATTTTGGATTATCTTCCAAATCTTATTTGTACCCTCTTGTACGCCTCCTTCTTTTCACTCTTTCCTTCTTGTGTGCCTCTACCTGTTTTCTGTATGCGGCACAGCTAAAGACGGTGGGTGTAGCTCTGTCCCTTCGTATGACGGAGCACTCTTCGGACCTTTGGCTGGGTTTTGGCTCGTTTGTGGACAAGCCCGTTTCTCCTTACATCAATGTTCATCCTTCTAAGATCAGCAATCCCTGCAGGTAAGAGCACTTGCAGGCTAGTGTTTGTAATTAGAATATTTTTTTGAGCCAATTTTCTTCTTTTAACTACACTAGAAGAAGAATAAAGTGTCATCATTTGATTGATCATTTGAAAACATGTATAATGATACATAATAAATAATTTAGCTTTGTTAGTTGCTTGGGGCAACATTGTCATCAGGATGAGTTGCGCAACATATAGCACTCCCAAATGCTGCAAATAAACTTCTTTTTTTTGTCTCTCACAAGCGATTTTGAGATCCACTGTCGTCCAGCCCATGGCTTCCACCATGTCCTCGGTATGACGAGCAATATGAGCGAGTTCACACGGGTGATCAAGCGCCAGCGCATCTCTGGTAACATGGACACACCTGAAGGAGGACTAGATGCCATGCTGCAAGCTGCTGTCTGCCAGGTGGGCGTGTGTTTCATATGTAGTTTACGTACATGACCACATGTATAAACCTCCAAGAAGATGTTTTATTTCTTAAAAAGAACGTGTGATTTAATTCCAGCAACACTTGTTAAAATGTTCCAAGTATTCCTCCCTAAAAACGTATTTGGACAGCACCTCTTTTGGAAAAGGGGGGGGGGGACCAATTGATCAGGTTTTCCCATTCTTACCTGCTTTTAGCTGCTCAGCAGCTTAGTCCCTGCATTTTCATAATTTCTGTTTCATAATCCATCAAATGTATTAAATGGGTGACAAGTCTGGACTGCAGTCAGCCCAGTTAAGCACTCAGACTATTTTACCTGTAAAATGTGCCAAATTTAGTGCGGGCTTGGCTTGGCTTTTGAAATGTGCACTAAAAACAAGCCCGTTTAGCCCGGAGAGCTCAGTGATTTCCAGATTTCGATCGGTCATGCTATGGGACAGATTTCACTCTCTGTCATCCTACCTTGGTTCCAGATCTGCTGGCTGCTTATCTGGATCTTGTTGCAAGTCAGTAATTGGTCAGTTCACCTTTGGATTCCTTTGGATGTTATGTACATCGGGACACTGCAATTTTACTCCACTCTTCTCTGCAAAACTACTTAAGTGCTGTCAGGTTGCACAGGGTCAAGCATGAACAGCACTTTTCAAGTCCAGCCACAAATTCTCTGTTGGATTGAGCTCTGGGCTTTGATTCAGCCACTCCAAAACATTCACCTTGGTGCCTTTAAACCGTTCCTGTATAGCTTTTGCTGAACGGTTTGTTTCACTGACTTGCTGGAAAATATTCCAAGCTGGAATGTTCTCTTGCAGACTGAATCAGATGGTTCTTCAGGATTTATCTATATGTTTCTGCAGTCATTTTGCTTTCATTTTGTCAGAGATGGTGCGGTTGTGTCGATGTGCAATGTTTGGTGTCTTCCAAACACAGTGTCGAGTCTAATGGCAAGAAAGGAGCATTTTGGTCTCATCAACCAAAGAACCTTCTTCCGGTTGACTTTGAAGTCTCCCACATGCCTTTAGGTGAACTTGAGAGATTTAATATGAGTGTTGTGGCTTTCTCCTTGTCACTCTCCCATAAAGTCTGTACTGGTAAAGATCCCACTGTTGTCTGCAGAGCCTCTCCCATCTCAGCTGCTGAGGCTTTTAACTCCTTCAGAGTAGTCATAGGTGTCTTGTTGGCCCCATTTATTAGTTTCCTTCTTGCACAGTTGCTGCTTGTAGGCAGGTTTACACACATGCCAGACTCCTTCCAAGGATGATGGATTTAACTTAACTCCAGGGGATATTCAGTGACTTGGTTATTGGCCCATACATTTCTCTGAGTTGCTTGAAGTGTTCTTTTGTCTTCATAGTGTAATTGTTGTCAGGAATACCGATTTAGCCAGTGACTGTACCGTCCAGACACAGGTGTCTTTATACTGCAGTCACTTGAGACACACTCACTACACTACAGCATTTCAGTAATTGTGAAACTACTGGCATTGATTGGCTGGACCTATGTTGAATTAGGTCAGTCATTTTAAAGGGTTTGAATATTTATGTGAGTTTTATATGTTATATATTTTTAATTAATTTCCACAACTTAGTAAAAAGTTGAAGTAAATTGACCATGATTCTGTTTATAAGAGCAATAAAAAGGAAAACATCCAAGGAGGAGAATAGGCCCTGAACATAAAGTTTTAATTTGATGTTAAGTCTGCAAGTCTAAAAGAGGCATTTTTTTTTCTGGAAAAATAATGTCACTCTGATGGTGATGCATATTGCTGCAGGAATCTCTATAAGTAATGACACCCCATGTGCGGTATGGCAGGCGGATGCAGTCAGATTCACAGTTGCTTACATTATAGCTTCTGGGGGGTTATGTGTCATGCCATGCAGGGGGCCCCTGAGTAACCCTCTCAGAGGGAAATACTACGCTGGTCATCAGTCTAGAAATAGACTCTCCATTATGTCAGACCTACTTATAAGCTAACTAGGTTTCCCTAAATACACACATGTGCACACACTGGCCCATTTTCTCACACTGTGAAAAGAGTCACTGTATGAGTCACAGACATAAAGAGGAGACTCCATGTCTGATAGAAGAACGACTCCTGGTTTTTCTTTCATTGGGCATTGCAGAAAAACCTGATCATCGTGGAAACTAATGCAGTTCAGATGTGTAAAATGTTTCAGCATGCATTTTTTTCCCACACTTGTAAATCCTTAAAAGATGAAGCATGCACATTTTTTCTACATTGCTCCATATAAATGTCAATAATTTGGGATTTAGGGGAATAACAAAAACCACTCTGCAAAAACAGGCTACAGAGATGTAGATCTACTGTGGTGTTTGGCTTTAGTAAGAAAAAAAAAGTTTTTTCAAATGAATGGCCAAACATAATATTGTGTCTTGATTTCCTTCCGCGTCTCTTTTAGAAGGCCATTGGTTGGCGACCAGAGGCAAAGCGTCTTTTGCTCATGATGACCGACCAGCCTTCTCACCTCGCCCTGGATAGCCGGCTGGCCGGGATCGTCGTGCCACACGACGGCCTGTGTCACCTGGAGGACAATGTCTACAAAGAGAGCACCCGGATGGTGAGAGATGGACAGAACTTACAAGAGCTAAGCCATCTAAATGGGCATTTAGTACAGGAGGTTTTTAGATATTTGATTGGACACTTATGGATTCAGATGACACATTGGCAGATGACATATCATAGCTGAATTCATACTTTGGTTTTTCACATTTTTAGGATCATCCCAGTTTGGGCCAATTGTCTGATAAGCTGCTTGAAAATCATATCTACTCCATCTTTGCTGTGGAAAAGCAGCAGTACCAGTGGTATGAGGTAATGTACCCGACACATGCACTGAACACATTTCTTACTCGCACACCAAATTCAGGGGCATTTGAGGAAGAAACATTTTAAAAGCACCACATATATTTCTCTACTCTCATCTCCCTTTCCTTTTCTAGGAGTTGATGCAACTGCTGCCTGGCTCCTACCTGGGAAAGTTAGGCCTCTTCCAGGCTCCAAATCTCATAGAGCTGGTGGTAGATGCATACAAGGTACAAAGCACTTAACTACACCTCCCCTCTCAGGTCCTTTTGTCCTTCTTTAGTGTCTTATTTATTCTTTGGACAAAGATGGGGACAAATGAAAGGTGGGAAAGACGAGAAGAGCAGCACAACAAGAGCTGGATTCATGACCCCGCACATTCCTGGCTCAGAAATGTTGAGACAAAGTTTGTTGCCGGTCTACTGAAGCAACTCGAACTTGGTGTTCTCCTTGACTTGTTTAATCATGCGGGCTGAGTAATAATGCATTTCCTGTTTGAAAAGTGTGTCCTGCTTATGTGTACCCCAGAAACTGAAGTTTATGCAAGACAAATCTTAAAAGATCTGCAACTTAAAGTCCCAACGTTGGGAAAACAGATGATGGGGAGTTACCTAAAGCCCAAAGAAACAAAAGAAACAAACAAAAAAACATGGAGGAGAATTAGAGGTTACAAAAGAGTAAGGTTTTGTGTGTGTATGTTTGTGTGTGAGACTCACCACGGGGTTAATTCAGTTGGCAGAGTATAATCTTGCCTCCAGCACAGCGCTGCATTGTTTTCTTCGAGAATCTGCCGAATCCACAGAATTGGGTGCACAGCCACGCATACGTGCAGAAACACACACACATACACAAACAGCGCAGCCTGAACAGAAGCTGGCATTATAATAGCTATCAGATCCCCACAGAAAACCATGTGTCCTAATCAGGGAGGAACACAAAGATGCTATTTTTGGCCCCACCTCCTTGTTCCCATAAATCCCACTGAAAGAGAGGGCTGCTGTAAGGGCTTTCAGGGAAAATGTGACAACTTTAATTAATGAGAGATCTCCTTTTCAGTCTCTTTTTTTTCTCCTTCTTTCATCATTACTGTTCACTCTCACAGATTACGTTCATTAAAATTTCAAATTGCTCTTTCCATTCCCTTTTATCTTAACCTACATTGCCTTGTAGTCAGCGCATTAAGCTGAGTTTCTTTATATCAAGCACTAAACTTAATGTTCCCTGTTTATGTCTCTCTCTGCCTTTGCTTTGCCCAGAGGTTGCTATCAGAGGTGGTGGTGTCTGTGTCAGTGGAGGACAAGGCTGTCAGCAGGTACTGGGTGTCTGTAACTCCTCTCTGTCCTGATGGATCCACAGCTAAAGAGCGCAGCTGCACGGGGGTGCAGCCTGACCAGACGGTAAACACAAATGCAGACCCTCAGTACCCAGCAGTGTTGGAGCATGTGCATACACTGAATGTTATTTTTTATTTTCTAACAAAATAAATGAATTAAGCCACCAGAGGTGTCACAAGGCATTTATTGGATGTATCAGATTACTCTGACATACACAAACACCCTCACACAAGCATTACTGAGAGCTTTACGTGACAGAAAAGATTTGGTAAATAATCCGAGCTTAGCGGATTACACGAGCTGTGTTTAAGTGGAAAACATTTCCATGTGATTCCACGACCTTTTCCGTCCAAAATCCTCACCTCGTATAAGAGCGTTTATACAAACAAATAAGACATTTTATATTTAGAATTAGGTCACTGGACCTGCATTGCTTGATACCTGTTCTATTATCCAGCATAAAAAAAAGCCTTTATTAGTGTAGAGAGCTCTTTCAGATACTTCTCAGCTGTGCACGGTAGTTTATCTGCTTCAGCAGTAATGATTCTACAAAAGGCTACTGTCACTAAATGTTCAGCTGTAGCAAGCAAAGAGGCCCTGGTTTGGTGCTAATTATAGCATCTGCAGTACATTTGGCGATTTTCTTTCTGTTGACTCCCTTAACTTCCTATGAGACTTCTTTCATCACCTTTTGGGCCTCTTATCTTTTATTGAACCTCATGATACCAATCACTGCTCTATAGTTACGCCACTGTTCAGAGAAACTCAGGCCTCTTAATCTGTGGGTGGATTAGAGACAAATTATGGAAACAATTACCAGAATGGAGATAAAAATCAATAGAAAAGCCTGCCTGTGAGCTCAAAGCTTTGGCACGCACAACTTTCTACATCAGCCACATCAACAGAATAATTACTCAAATTCAACCTCACTAAGAATTTCCTATCCAACTGTTGGATAGGAAGAACTAGGAGTTGCATGAGCTCATTCACACCTTTTAGATTTACAACCACAGCTTGATGCAGAAAAATGATTTCTATACAATCCACATCACTGTGTAAGCGTTTAAGGTAGACTCTCTGATCTAAATGT
>VUQK01010349.1:0-15156 GCA_015106715.1 Bujurquina vittata | reverse complement strand
ATGCACCAGCTAGATAGTCAAATGTACCCGAATGTTATATATATATATATATATATATATATATATATACATATATATGTAAAAATAGCCTCCATACACAATTCATGTCATCTCTTGTTGTTGTTAAGCAATATTTATAATGTAGTATCATTTAAAGGGCTGAGAATCAGCAGAAAGGTGGTAGAAAGTTGTTTGCTGGAAATGGGACAGTGTGCAGGTCCGATGTGCCACATCACCACAGACTTAACCTTCCGGTGCAGACGAGATGTTTAAAAAATAATTAAAAACACACAAGTAGCACAAAAAGGCCAGCATAAACCATTACCCACTAAGCACACACATTACAAACCACAGACGTGTTTGATGTGTGGATGTGTTGGACCGTCAATTATTTGCTGGATCCCAAAACTGTGTCATTAAAACTGAGAACCCTCAATTAAGAGGCACCGATAAGTTTTGTGGCCAGTGTGACTTATTTCTTGTGTTTAATTTTTATTATTACTATTTACCTCTGCAACACCATCCATCAAACTTAATTACAGTGTTCAGCGTTTTAGAAATTTTCTCTCTAAAATTGAACGTTAACCATCTTCGCACCTTCACTGTGAATTTTCACACAACCCTTTTAGTTTGTCCTCTCTTATTGAGATGCCGTCTCACGTCATTACAACCAACAGTCATCACGATAATTCTTCCTGTGGAAAACATTCAATAGCTCTATTTTAATTTCCAACTTGTTAATTACACTAAAACAAGTAACATGTGTGATATCTTCCAGTCAGGGACGAGTGTTTTGATTTCTCTGTGTTATGTAACTGCTAAAATCACCTTTGAGAGATGTTTCTAAAACAATACTTAGAATTAAAAATTTTCTGGTTAAATACAATGACGTTATTAAATGGTCTCTCATTTCCCACAGAGTCATTGCAGATGGAGCTTTTTACTGTAAGAAGTTCTTCATTTTACATTTTACAGTAAAGCAAGCTTTCCTCTCCTGCCTGGAGAGGAAAGCTAAAGGCACCTTGATGCAATGACATTTTGACAAATGCAACTGTGCCCTGAGCCTAAGTACAGTGAACTGGTCTGGGAATGCAAACTCAGATGATGGTGGCTTTAATTTGCTTCATGCATCTTTTTAATATTACAGCAAATAAGCCGTGAGCTCTAACTTTCAAATAAATGAATTCTTCCTCACAGTCAGCTCGAAACAACAGTGGAATATTCTGTTCTTAAGCTTGTTTGTACCTTTCCCCTGTATCTAACGCCGTCCCTCTGTCTCCCCTTCAATTTACATTGTAATTTCATGTTAACAGGAAGTGCGTCTGTGCCTGTGTGCACGCGTGTGTGTGTGTGTGCTAACTTCATCAAGCCCCTGTCTTTGGAGAACACATCCAATTTCACAATGAATTAGAAGGTGAGTATCTAACTAGGTCACAAGCCTGTGCCACATACAGAAAAAACAGACATGCACCATAAACAATACCGTGTAAGTACACAGTACATATGTATTTGTGTGTGCACGCGTACACAATTTTACAACAAATAGTGCGCTGAATTGATAAAAACTGAGACTTGTGGCGGCGCATGATGAGTATGATAAAGGAACTGAAATTAATAGAGATGGAAGAGAAAAGACACGAATGAAAGCTACAGAGACAAAGAGAAAATATGAAAGAGAAAAGAGACACCAACGAGGGAAGAACAGTAACAGATGTGCACAAAGTGAGATAAAATGGAAACAAAGACTTTTTTTAATGTGTCCTGTGTCCTACAGTGCATTAGTGTGTGTTTGGAAGGGAACACTGGCATGCAGGAGAAGTAATTTTGCTTTAGACTTTACATTATTCCAGCAAAGTTACAAATATTTTGCGCCACAATAAATTACCCCTCTTTCCTATTTCTCTTACTCTGTCTTTGTTTCTCCCTCTCCTCACCATTCTTCCTCACACACAAAGATGTACCTCAATACAGACATCCTCGGCAGTTAAATTTAGCCTGAATGCTGTGTACTTTGCTAACACACATTTTACTTTGCAATACCGCTGAAATATGGATGAGTCTTTTTTGAAAAATGGCTATGCACGGGAAGAGGGTGAGGAACAGAAGAAAAGAGGGAGAGGCTGGGTTTCAAATGTAGAACTTGTACAGATTAGCAAATGTTAAAAGATTAGTTTAGAGATTAATCTTAGAGCATGAAATAAAAATAAAGGACAAGTTACAGACAATGTAAAAATGTTCAAAATATGCTACATACAGTAAATGCTAGGGCTGGAACAATCAGATACCAAGGAGATGGAAGTACTCCGATAGACCCTACCTCTCGCCCTGTGCCAACTGGGATAGACTCCAGCCACCCCCAACCCTCCACCTCCCCAAAGGAAAACACACACATGCATACACACACACGCACGCGCGCATCGGACAATTACTGCAGTGATTAAAATAGCAGCGGGTTATTAAACCCTAACAGATGCAGGGAGTAGTTTCTCATTTCTTAAATAATCATGTTGGAAGACATATCTTCTGGCTTTCTGATCCTCGGCTGCTGAGGCTTCCTACTGGGACATGGGGCATCACCTCTCTGGTGAGGAAAGAAGACTTAAACACGCACGTGGACAATGACAGCAAGACCTGGAGGGGCCTGATCTGAATCTGAATGGTGTTCTGTTGTTGGACACAGCTTGTCCATAACAAAAACCATGTTTGAACATAAGGTTGTATAAGTACACGTGGGACCAGAACACCCTAGGTCAAAGGTCAATTATCTATTTCGTAATCATATCATCAGATCTACGGCCATATGTTCTGGACACTCCGGTGAAGAGAGGAGCTGAGCTGTCAACTGCTCACCACCTGGTGGTGAGTTGGATCAGGTGGTGGGGGAGGATGCCAGAGGGTGTGCTGGGAGCATCTGGCAGAGGTCGTGGTCTGTGAGATCTTCAACTCCTACCTCCAGCAGAACTTCCACAGTATACCAAGGGAGGCTGGGGACAGTGAGTCCGAAAGGACCATATTCTGCACCTCCATCGTTGAGGTGTGAGGTCATTAAAAACAGTGACCTGGTCCCCCAGAAGCCAGTTGGGAAAACCTCTGGGGTGGATCAGATTCACCCTGAGTTCCTAAAGGGCTTATATATTGTAGGGCTGTCTTGGTTGACACATCTATGCAATGTTGCATGGAGATCTGGGATGGTGCCTCTGAATTTGCAGACTGGGGTGCTGGTTCCCATCTTTAAGAAGGGGGACTGAAGGGTGCTCTAATTATCGAGGGATTACACTCCTCAGCCTCTACACCAGGGCACTGGAGAGTCTGTCTGTTAAGTTGAACCTTGGATTCAGGAGGAACAATGCAGTTTTTGTCCTGGTTGTGGACGCTGGACCAGCTCTATATCATCCTAAGGATATCTGACTTTTTGTGGGACTTTGCCCAACCAGTCTATATGTTTTGTGGACTTGGAGATACCATTTGACTGAGTGCCTTGGGGTTTCCTGGGGGCAGTCCTTCGGGAGTATGGGGTCTCTGGCTTGTTGTTATGAGTCTGTATGAGTCTTGTACAACAGCAGTAAAATGCTGGGTCACATTGGTGGCAATAAGTCAGACTTTTCCCCAGTGGGTGTTAGTCTTTGTCAGGGCTACCCTTTGTCACCAATTCTATTCATAATTTTTAAGGACAGAATTTCTAGGCATAGCCAAGTGGCAGAATGCCACCTTGGTGGCCTCAGGATCTTGCCGAGTATGAAGCAGCAGGAATGAGAATTACCACCTCCAAATCTGAGGCCATGGATCTCAGAAGGAAAAGGGTGCAGCGTAGATGAACTGGTGCAGCGTCTCGAGTGCTGTGGACACTGTACAGGTCTGTTGCAGTGAAGAGAGAGCTGAGCATAAGCAGTAGATTTACCGGTCGATCTACGTCCCTACCATCACCTACATGTGTGCTCATGGGCTTTGGGTATTTACCGAAAAAAAAATAGAACGTGGAAATTAATTTTCTCCAAAGGGTGGCTGGGCTCAGCCTTAGAGATTGGGTGAGAAGTTCAGTTCAGTTCAGTCATTCAGAGAAAATAGAGCTGCTACCCATCATCAAAAGGAGCATGTTGAGGTGGTTAGTATGACCCCTGGGTGCCTCCTGGGCAAGATGTTTCAGACATGTCCTACCAGGAGGAGTCCCCGGGGCAGACCCAGGAAGTGCTGGACAGATTATATCACTTGGCTGGCCTGGGAATGGCTAGGTGTTGTTCCCTGGATGAGCTGGAGGAGGAGGGTGGGGAGACGGAGGTCTGGGCTTCTCTGCTCACCTGTGACCTAACCCCGGATAAGCAGTCGAAAATTGATGTATGGTTGGATGATGATTTTTTTCTTTTTTGTATACAGTGTGTAAATACTGTAACGGAAGTAGAATTAATTTGTCCAGTCACAGTAAATTAGAGTATTTCTTTATTCCTTTCTTTCTTCATTTTGGCACCACATAATACTGATTGTGGAGCTGTCAATAAAATCCTATAATCTTTCTAAAGTCAGTGTTCATTTGAAATCAACAATGTGCAAATGCTAAAATAAAACACAGTGCTTGTAATTTTGCCATGGATAAATAGTTGTGATCTGTCACAAATGTAGGTTACATGATAATATTGCCCTTGATTTGCTTTTATTGTCAATTTCAAAGCAGGTGTCCACATGTATTGATTTTCTCTTTGTATCACATGAAAACACGAGCACACAAGCAGCATCTGATACACTGTACTTTTGTTTGTATGTGCACATTCTCTCACACACACACACACACACACACACACACACACACACACACACACGCACACACACACACACACATATATAGCTGTGGTGTGGTAGCTAGCAGATTGCCCTTGAAGGCAGCTCAGGGCTGTTGGAGCTCTTCACCGTGGGACTTGACAGATATAAAAACAAATTAGAGAATTCAGCCTACTATCTCTTTCCCTCTGTCTGCCTGCAGAAACATTCTTTCAAAAATGTATTTCACTTCCTCCAAGAATCTCTCACTTTATCATTTCAGGGAGTAACATATCCTTTGAATAATCATGTGAAAGATTGAGTTGTAGACAGCTTCATGTCAGATGGTTTGTTATGCTTGTATCTTACTAAACCTCCACTTTTTGGTTATCTAAATCACATTTAATGCATCAAAGTTTGGTCAAAAGAAAAAATATATATATATATATATTTAATTTATTTTATTTGTCCAATTTTTAAGAGAGATTCTAGTTTCTTTTCTTTGTTAGGCTACAATTACTGCATTTATCCGATACCTGGTATTACTGTTATTTATTTTTGCTGATTTTTTTCCCCCTTCTTGTAATTCTCCTTCTTCTTGTTATTTGTCACTGCTCTCTCTTTATGCTCCATTGACCCCGAGTTATCCCTGATCTGACCTGGTCAGATTTGTTCTACCCAGTGGACCGTGTATTTGCTTCATCTGTTTCTCTGTGGGTATGTATTTCCTTAAGCTTTAGTGTGTGTGTAAACGCCTAAGAAAACAACTGTAATACTATGACTCTCGACTCTGTGATATGTACTGTAGACAGATCTCTCTATTCTCTCTCACACACACAAACTCACATACACACACACACACACGCACAAACGATGCAAGACATTCAGCTTTTCTATAGTGATAACCAATCTGTGACATCATTGGCACGTCAAGTCTTTAACTTCATCCTCGATCCAAGCTTTTATTCAGAGGCGAAATGTTTTATATATCTAATATGTAAATGTAGATATTTTAAAATATCTAATTTTGGTCACTCAAGACAAAAAAAAAATAGTGCTGACACAGTCAACCCTCATGAATCCCTCATCCACAGCCTCAAGGTGTAATAAAGGGGCACTGGGATACAGTAGTCTGCTTCAAAGCAATATGTACAGTAGATAGCATGAACATGCTATCAGACTAAACTAACTAAAGGTATTACTAATACTGTTCATCTAACTGATTATAATGACTGCTGTTTTTAGGTAGGACACATATCTGCTTTCTATCACCTATAATACACCCACTGAATATGCATATTAAGTGGTGCGCTTAATTACACCAGCTGCAGTTTTTCAGTTTTTACTTCTTAACATACAGTATGTGCTCTGGCATATGAAATTTTATAGTTCTTATAATAAGTTACTCTTCCAACATTTTTTATTATTAGTAACTTGACATGTTGAAAGAGTGTCATGGGCCCAGAGAGGCAATGTTTGCATTTAGTTGTTTTTTTCCCCCCTCTCCTCAACTGCAGGCGCTACTTATGTCAGAGCAGCAGCATATTCTGATACATTTCTCATGCTCACAGACAGTATTTCTTTATAATTGGGCCCTGCTTATGTAAGAACAGTCTTACTTATATAGCCCAATGTCACAATACCAGAGTTCCTGAAAGGGCTTTCCGATCTGTAAACCATCCGGCACTTTCTGTCCTTGGACACTCGGTTCTACCCACAGCTTTCCATTCATCTCTTATCGTGTGGATGTGGATTTGTATTGGCAACAAATTGAATTATGCACATTAGTTGAGTTAAGCTAATGTTTTTGGTGAGCTTTATTTAACCTAAAAATTAAAATGAGAGTTAAATTCACACTTTACCAAACTGCTTATATTTATAGGTAAGTCTCCAATTACAATATGCTCACTCCTTTGAATTTAATATAATACACTATTGAATTGTAACCACTTCAGTCCTAGTGTTAATTATAATTTCCAGGAAACTGGATTGACAAACAGGTAGTTAGAAACAGCTATAATGCAAAGTAATCCCAAATCTTACAGTCTGCCAAGGATATTCTGGGGCAAATAAGAGAATTGTGTCTTTTTCGTCATAAAGTGTACACTTTTCTCAGGTACAGGAATTAAAATAATCACAAAAGTTAAATATTTGAAAAGTAAGAAAAAGAAGCTTGAAATGACGTGCACTGAGAGTGTGACATTTAAAACATTTTTTCTTACTGCATTCTTTTTTTCCAACACCTAATTTCAGTGTGGTTTGCTGGAATCAATGCCGCAGCAAAAAGCTGATCTGCAGGCCTTCCCTGACTCTTTACTTTAATCTCCATTTTATGTTGAAAGCATGATGAGAACGCCTGTTGCCAAGAGACACAGACCCACCTACAGGATCAAGGACAGAGATGTTTAGCCAAGGCCTGGCACACACTGACAGATGTCTTGGGGGTTTGTTTCACTCAACATTAATTACACTGGAAGTGTACAGTGGCAGATACTGATTTAGAAGAAGCTTCAAAATCCAGATAGATGATGTTGCTCAGTGTTGCTTCTCACATACTGAAGAATCATTACATAAATCTTACACAAATGTGCAGCTTGTCACATACAGTATGAATTTGAGTGCACAAACTTGCAGTAGGTCATGAGCAATGGCTTGGAATGGCCAGAAAATTGTCCCTGGAGGCAGAGAGATAGTCATAGATATAAACACAGATGAATAAAAAGTAGTAAGTGTCAAAGAGATAGTCTAACCTCCTAAACAGGGCAAGATAAATTGGTCCGATAGCAGTTGGCGTGTGCAGCATGCAGCTGACACATATATAAACCCACTAAAGCTTCATGCTCATATTGCATCACTGACTTTGTCTATCCCCATATGTTTGTCTGCTTCCCTGCTCATTTAGGTAACTTATCTGATGAGGACAAAAAGTAAAACAAAACAGCTGGTAAAATCTAAAAAGCATGCAACGCTGGCTGGCATGAAACTTAATAAAAAAATACGTTTTTATGAACAATTAGAGTCTTCCAGCAGGGCCCTTCATATTAAGGATTGTCTTATGAGAAATCTACATCACAGTTATTAAATCTGATAATGCACCTTACTATGTGCATTCACAATGATGAAATAGCATGTTTTACCGAACATATTTATCATTTTTTACTTTTCCTTGAGCTATACTCTCATCCTCTTTTAAGAAACAGGCCCAGTTTCCTGACTTCAGACATGCTGAATTTGTTGTTTTGTGTCACCCTTTTAATACAAAATCTGTTGTATAAATGTAGGTTGAATGCAAGATATAACCATACACAGGCTTTGTAATCTGACCATTTATGCTTAAAAAAATTTCTTACAACAGTTCTAAGGCTCTGCATTCCCTGACACATCTTTTACTTTAACTAAACTTTAGTCAATTAACTTAGTTATTTTTAGCAAACTGCATTGTTTTTGCAATACGTTTAGGTAACTGATGTGGCCTTTTTTTTTACTGAACTTATTTAATATTTCCCTGAAATATTTCATAACTTCACAGTACATTTTGCATTTCCTCCGAGAAAACCTGAGCTGTCTTATGGTACATCAGGTAGGGTTACAGAGGAACAGTGTAATGACTCAGCATCTGTCTGGAGACACCAAAGGCCTGCAGAGCTCCTCCATTCTAAGTTTAGGAAAAAGACCTGACGTAGTTAGCATGCCTTCTCTGCCACATAGTCTGTCTGCGAGAGTGACAAAGGGAGAGGAATGAACAATGCACCTACATTTATTTCAGTTTTAGGCTGCCACTTTAAGAACTGGCCACAGACAATAACGTCAGGGTTATAGGATTACTAACTCATTTTTATTATATGTGATATATTTTTTTTAGTTTATCAGTGGGCACTGTCTGTGTCAAGAAGCGAATAAATAAAAATGAAAGGACATGCACCCTTTTAATAGGATGGCTCCCGGAGTGGACAGGTCCTTTACATCAACCCATAATGCTGCATTCTGTTCTCCTCGGCTGAGCTTGCTGCAATAAATGCTTCTATGCAAGACATCTCCTGAATGCTCTTTCTGCATGAGTGAACCTGGTCTCACAAGAATACTGCAACAATATAGCGCTCTGTCTTATATAGACCATCCCTGGTTGTGACCACAATCGGACCACTCTGGCTGGTTCAGGGCTGATAGACAAAAATCTAGAGAAGCTGAATAAAGATATTTTACCTTTCTGTCTACACAGTTATTAGGATATATAGTAGTGTGAAAAAGTCTTGATACACCACTTGTTTATTTATATTTTGCTAGGAACATGGGAAATAGATGCAGTGCTTTACTGAAATGTGAAAAAATATCTAGAAATACATTGGCCCAAAACAGAGCTTGTGCAGTTCTATCAAGCTTGCAAAGTCAGTATTTGGTAAAACCACCTTTGGCTCAACTGAAGGGCCAGATGCATCTGTCAGGTCTTTGCAGGATTTTTTTCTTATTTTTTAAGGAGCGGACCTTCAGATGCTGTTCATCTGCTGTATATTAGGCCTGCTACTTCGTCTTTTGTCTTCCACTTCCTCAGTTTCCTCCCATTTTCTTTAAGGACACACTGCACACCATACCAATATATACCAAGTTTTCACCACAAAATACTATTTTATGCCTGTCAAACTGTGGTATCTTTGGCATTTTTCAAAGGTTCATCTACAAAAAGAAATTAATCTGTCTGTATTCTATTTTAGAAGAGAAAATGATAGCTGCTTTTTAACATATTTTATTTAATATCCTTCTTGTTGTACGTTTTATTTGGGTTTTGGACAACACACCTAACAGATGAATTTTTAACTTCCTATGTTTAACATATCCTCCATCTTTTAAACTCTTGCAATGGAATACAGCTCTGCATGCTGGAGGAAAAAGAATTATATCTTATTTCACTGTTTACCAAAACCTAAGATATGGTCCAACGGGACAACTCATCAAAGGGTGCAACAGAAACTTCAACAGCAGCAAACACAAGAAATGTAGTAGTGAATAATTCCCTGAAATATTACGCAATGCCTCATTTCAACCCTACATTACAAGAGGAAGCTGTACATCTGAACCACAGAAATAAGTGTGAACTTGGTTCTACAAAATCATCGCTGCATGTTTTTTTCATGTGTATATATATGCATGTGTCGGAATGCAAATAATATCCCAGTGTGTGAAGCAATGGCAGAGTATATAGTTTTATAGTATAGTATTTAGAGAATCTAGTCTTAAGAATATGTGTTATGACAAAATTTGCACGGTTCTGCATGTGGCTCATAGAGGCTGACAGCATATGTCACATGGCAGAGCAACAAAAACACAAGCAGGACTGCACACACACAATCAAGGAGTACAACCCTCCTCCCAAAACACTTGCTCACACACATAACAAAAGTGCAGATGGAAGTAAGCTTAAAGTCATAACAGCACAGAGCAGATGTTACTGAGTAAACGTCAAAAGCCAGTGAAGCTTGAAATATTCTCTGTTTAATCAGGGAATAAGACAAATAGACCAAATGTAAGTATACAAATTGATACCAGGAATGTTCTCAGTTGTTTTAGGGCAGATTTGAAATGTGCATTCAAAGAAACTTTGAAAGTGCTGTAGTAATGATGAATGATGTATTGCTGAGTCTAGGGATCTGTCAAAGTAATGGATGCTCCAGAGTCACAGAGGGATCTGTTGTATATTAAAAGGAAGCAGAGTACATATTCTGACCATATTTTAAGTCCACTTACTTTGTCTGATGGTAGTCAGCTGACCCCAAATACACTTAGTGGAGTGGTAATTCATCAATTCTACAATTCTTAAAGAAAAATGCAAAAAAATATATATATCCAGCAGAATACCAAATACTGACTATGTATTCCTGACCTAACAGGCACATAGCACCTTTCCAGTCACATGCTGGCATTGCCAAGCAGTAGTTGGCAGAGCTCATCTGATATATAGCCCTGCCCATCCCATCCATTATAACCTCTACAACCATATTCAATATTCCACATTGCTCTCGATTATTTATCATCCACTACTACTTATTTCACTTGTGATGCTCCACCATGCTCAGGTCCACTGTTGTTTTCTATTTGCTGGGGGCATTTGTGAAGAGAAAAATATATTACGCTGTTGACCCCAACAACAACCACTGACTGTCAAAATATTGCCCATTTTTTATGGCTGATGACAACACATCAGATATTATATTATTGGGTCTGGACAGACAATCCAATATCAATACATATTAGCCTGTGGGTAGACATATTGTATGTCCATCCTCTTAATTCTGACCTCAATTTTGATGTTAAATTAAAAAAAAATTGTCCAGTTCTGCTTTCTCTACATAAAGAACACAAAATTAAAGATTCCTTCTGTCTTCTGCTGATTCCATTTCAACTACTGCACCTTGTTTTTTCATGTTGTACAATAAGTTCTCACTCCCACTTGCACTTTGTCCAGAATGGGGTTTTGATTAATCTCAAGGAAACAAACTCACAACTAAGTGAAGTGTCCCAATTAAATCTGCAATTAAATTTGAATAGTTCTTCAATACACTTAATTTTTAAGCCATTTCATTTTCATGTGCTGCAGTCTGGTGTTCCCTCCACCTCACACCATGGAGATACTCAACAAATCAGCTTTGTACAGGTTTGCAGAAATCACGTAAAAAGCGCACACAACAAAAACATTATAATCCGGGTGTTTTATCAATCCGATCAGCTGCTAACAACACTTCCTATGTTGGAATAGCCGTCATCACACTGTCAGTATGGATTATCACATTTTTAATGCAAGCTCCTAACTAAGAACAAGAGTAATTCATTTTGCAGGAAATTGTATTTTTTTTTCTACAAGCTCACACCGCCTGGGATTTTTACGTTCAATAGGAATCCCGAAATTTTCATTTGAGCTTCCTTTTTCCTCTTCTTCCCCAAGGCTGGTCAAGGCTGGTCACTGTTTTGCTTTCTGTTGGCCCACAACATCAAGCTTCAACAGGAATGTTGAAAGACCCCACGTGCACATTCTGAACAAAACTGCCTGGTGCTGGATGGCAAATTGCGGTGAAACTGTGATCTAGCCAGAGAGTCTGGTATAGGTGATGGTGCAAAGTGCACGGGGGTGCGTGCCCACTTGCTAATTGCAGCAAACCAGTAAAATTCTCAGCAGAAGATGACCTCAGCATAGCACAGCGCCAGGCGATCAACCACTGGCTAGAACCCTGACCTTGTTGTGATTGCTTTAATCACTAGCAGATTGCTGCCATTACCCCTAGTTTAAGTGGTACGGAATTATGAAAAGAGTGATGCAAACCTGAAATGGAGCCTTTTTGTTGGGCCTTTTCAAAGGTTTTGGTTTCTGGTTAGCCACAATTTTTATAAATGTTCTCTTTCTATAGGGGCGGTGTAGCTCAGTAGGTGGAACAGGTCATCTACTCATTGGAAGGCTGGTAGTTCAATTCCTGGCTGCTCCAGTCTACTTGCTAAAGTATACTTGGGCAAGATACTGAACTGTGTTCATTACAGTGTGATTGCTAAATAGAAAACAATCAGGTGTAGAAAAAAAATCCTGAATCCTCTACTCTTTCAGTGAGTAGAAGAGTCCTTATTTAAGAACCAGTCCATTAGGAATTCTAGTTTAAGTTGCTCTTTTTCAATTTTCTCTGTTGCTCAGTGGATAGTTCCTGGTGTTCCATGTAAAATGCGAGCAATCTGCTTGCAAACCAATCAGAGTTTTAGGTGCAGCAGACTCGGTGGCCAGTGACAACAAGCAGCCTCCAGCAACTACTTGCCAATACACATTTTGCCCTAGGTTGCCAGTGGGTTGCAGATCAATCTCTAGAATCACATCCCATCTCCAGCCTTGCATTGTTTCCTACCTGTGACTTTGAGTTCCGTTGTCCTTCGCACCAATCGGGATCCATACTGTAATTCACAGGTGTAATTTCCGCTGTCTCCCTCCTCTATCTCAGGTATCCAAATATGTGTGGTATTAACAGTGACGGAGCTTCTCCATTCAACCCGCTCACACTCCTAAAAGGAGACATAAGCAGAACAGTTTTAGTTACAACTGTAAAAAAGTGACTTTTAAAAATGTTTTTGTGTTGGTGCCATACCTTGTACCAAGTCATTTGTGGTTGTTTATATGGAGCCAAATAGTCTTCTATGTCAGGACAGTTGATCATTTTGCTGTGGGTTAACTCAGCTTTTTCCAGATAACGGATTTTGCTACTGAAGCACTTCCCCTCGTCGCTCTCCTCCACCGTCATTGACATGGACACTTTCATGCAGTATGTTGAGTTCCTGAATAGATTACAAACACAACATGGTAAAAAGTGTTCTGCATCACTGTATGTTGGCATTAAAATACCTTAAAGACTTCTTTCTCAGAGTTGATGAGAAAAGAGGTCATTTGACATCACAAAAATAACACATTTCTGCAGCCTGTATTTCTAAGGCTGTCAAGCACCCTGAAATCAGTCTGAGTGTTTTTGTTTTTAGCTGATTTCTACCCAAAAGTTAACTACAACAGACATGAGTCATTTCACCACTTGCCCTCAAACAGTCTTGGCATTAAACAGTCTGTGTCAAACAGTCTAGGAGCTATTTTTTGGTAAGATTGCAGGTTAGACCCTTTGGCACAGGTCTGGCTATGTTTGGTGAAATTATAGATCATTTGATACCACAGCTTTAAATTGACACCAATCAAGGAACTGCCATCTAGAAGAAATAACAGGTTATACAACCCTCAGCATGCAACCCTCAAATGATTTCATGAAAAGCGTCAGCATGCAGTTGCTCATCAGAAATCATTGGGTTTCTCTCTTACAGTGAGCAGAGACAACTGTTGTTGAGAGTTATGTTATACAAATAAAATACACTTTAATCAAAATCAGGCTCTTTTTAGGCATTATCACCAGAATGGCATCATTGCATTTTAGCTTATAACATATTTTGTCCAAAGTCAACCCTCACCCCAGTTTCAGATCAAACTGTCAGGATCCGTCGGTGACGACAAAGAGTAAATGGTGGTATTTGGTGTTACTGAATGACAAATAGAAACACATGGAGACAATCAGTCCTTGTCGTTACTGAATTTATACTGACAAGAAAGGAACAAAACCAGCTAACTGCGTCAGCTTTCTGTTAAAGAAAACTGTCACGTCAGTCAACTCACTGAAGACTAGCACAGAGACAGAACTGCCACATTTAGAGCCCACAAGTGGATTATTGTTTAAAACCTTGACTATTTAATATGAAGCAACACAACAATATTTACATATGTAACTGTAGCAGTAAGGCTCTGATTTGTCTCTTTTAGAATAATGATATTTTTTGGTTCTCTATGCAGCTATTTCAGTAAGGTATGAGAGGTGACCAGAGCCTGTGATTAATGATTAAGATGATGAATTTCCTTCACCTGATGTGGTATATTATATGACCAATGGGCTTAAATTCCATACATTTTTTTTAAATTTATTATTATCAAATAGCCCATGTAGTGCCGCAGCACAGTGGACAAAGCTGACAATGAATGTACACAATGTACGGTTGAATGTTGACTCAAAATTACTGCTTGAAGTTTTTTTCAAGAGGTTTTAATCAGATCCAGAAAAACTCCTGCAAATGTTAAATGTTATCTTTGTGATAAGAATACTGCAGCCTTGCTAGAAGCATTTTGGTTAGCACACAAAAGACGCTGCTTCTAACGTGATCACACGGAACACTATTTGCATTTTGCATCTTGTCAATACTTGTTAGACAGCACAGTGGCGTGGTGGTTCGTGCTCCTGCCTCACAGCTAGAAGGTCTGGGTTTGAATCCACCTTGGCCTGGCCTCTTCTGTATGGAGTTTGCATGCTCTGTCTGCATGGGTTTCCTCCCACAGTCCAAAGAGATGCAGTTACTGGGGTTAGGTGTGAGTGGTTGTCTGTCTCTCTGCGTTAGCCCTGTGACAGGCTGGTGACCTGTACAGGGTGCACCCTGCCTCTTGCCCTATGTCATCTGGGATAGGTTCCAGCCCTATTGGTCACACACCCTCTTTTTGTAACTGTTTTCACCCAGTAACAGCAAGCCACCGCCTGTAACCTCTCACCTACCGGTCTGGGATTACACATTTTTCCATTGCCAGGGGATCTTAAGGCCTGTGTGAAGTATTAACAAATAGCATACAGCAGGGGTATTCAATTAAAATCTAAAGAAGTCCGGTCAGACAAAATTTCATTAGGCCAAGGTCCGGAAGTACAAATATATAATATTTTATATATATATATATATATATATATGTTTTATATATATATATATATATACACTAGTATCAACATCATCTACATGAAATGAATTGTCTTCTTCAAGTACTTTTTGACAGTTTTTGTCATGAAACAAAGAGCTGAACATGTATGTTAATTTCTT
>VUQK01010348.1:38464-52360 GCA_015106715.1 Bujurquina vittata | reverse complement strand
TGGACCAATCTTATTTACACTATACATGCTTCCCTTAGGTAATTTGATAAGAAAGCATTGCATTAATTTTCATTGTTATGCAGATGATACTCAGCTTTATTTATCCATGAAGCCAGATGACACACATCAATTAGTTAAACTGCAGGAATGCCTTAAAGACATAAAGGCCTGGATGACCTCAAATTTCCTGCTTTTAAATTCAGATCAAACTGAAGTTCTTGTGCTCGGCCCCACAAATCTTAGAAACATGGTGTCTAAGCAGATACTTCCTCTGGATGGCATTACCTTGGCCTCCAGTAACACTGTGAGAAATCTTGGAGTCATTTTTGACCAGGATATGTCCTTCAATGCACACATTAAACAAATATGTAGGACTGCTTTTTTGCATTTGCTCTAATAGGAATGGGTTAGGAATGAGGTCCTAATGACTTGCGTGGTTAAAGATTACCTTGAGAGATAATTCACAATCCAAAAATGTGAAAAGCTGGGTGGCGGGCAGAGTCCACACCATCAAAAGCACCTGAATGATTTTTAATACAATAGCATAATATATGTAACGTTCCTCAGACCCTAGGGCGGACCCTGAAGTTTACAGTTTCCTTATTAGTGAGTTTACTAATGAGTTTTTGAACTAATTTGTAGAGCTTTGGTGCAAAGTTCTGGTGACTCAGCTGCCACAAACTGTTTTTCTCAGGAGCTGGAACGACTGGAGGTCGAGCGGGTGGAGATGATCAGACAGCATCTTTGCCAGTACACCACCCTTCGACATGAGACCGACATGTTCAACCAAAGTGTAAGTGCAGCGTCTACTCGCTTTTGCAAGCCACAGCTGCTGCACACCGAGGCCTCTTTCATACTGGAGTTATAGCTCATATGGAGGTGGACTCATTTTAATAGTACCAGCCCAGGCCTGTGATTCGGAGTAATTTTTAACCCACAGGACTCTTAAATGAGGACTGCTTTGATGCCTAGGGCCTCTGTTATCCTACAGATGCTCAATAGGACTAAGATCTGGAGAGTTTGGAGGCCACATTGGGCTCTTTGTTGTGTTCCTCAAAGCATTCCTGAGCAGTTTTTGCTCTGTCCTGCTGGAGGAGGCTGCTATGCTTAAAGTTCTCCAGCTCATGTATTGTAATGAGGTTACCCGGCTGTAATGGTGCGGCTCATTAGTGTTACTGAATGGCATTTAAATTAAGAAGTACCTGACAAACAAAGTTACAGAGTATAAAAACTGAAACTGGCGCCTGCGCTTATGTATGTTTAATGGATTGATTCTTATTAGAATGCATCAGCTTGTTTGAAGACATAATTCCACACTAGTCACTTTGTCAATGTGCAGTGATTTTATTAAATAAACTCAGACTGACTGCACCTTTAAAGCAGTGCAGTCTCACATGATTGTACAGTTCCCCACTGACACCAGCAGAGGGAGCCAAAGAGCTGCTCACTAAGCTCTCTGAGTGACACACGCATGAAGAAGCGTCTCGAAAAAGAGGCAGAAATTTGACGTTCCAGCTGTTCTTTGTTGTTGCAGACCATGGAGCCGGTGGATCAGCTCCTGCAGTGTGTGGACCCGACCAAAGACAGGGAAATGTGGGTACGGGAGAATAAAACTGGAGACATCCGGCCGGTGGACGTGGAGATCTGATGCTGACGCTGTGTGACGAACTCGCACCCAGACACAGTGAGCCAGAGGCTCCACGCCTGAGGACGTGATTGGAAAATGAAGTTTGTGCTGGGATCATCCCGCACACACACACACACACACTGATCTGAATGGGATTCCTAACAGACTGAGGGATGAGCAGCTGTTGTCACGTCCCGGCAGCCGCCTGCTGAGGAGGATATCAGCGTCTGGGAGGGGTTTTTGGGAGGGATGATGTGACTGTCACAGTTGTGTGCTTGGCACAGGAAAATGGAAGCTGGTGTGTATACTCTTTACTAAAGGACGCTCGAGTGAGGCGGATGATCAAGAAGCACCGATGACGAACGTGTAAATGCTGAATAGCTTTATGTCAGGCAGAAGTGTAATGCTTATACTCCAGATTAACAGATGCTGCTAAGCAAACTGCATTCAGGCTCGTTTACTGCGTACCAGAATAAGAATGAAGTAGTTTAATGTCTGCACATGTTGACCTTTGCTGTCCTTCAGCTACTGTTACTACGCCTAATTGTAATTAAGAATGGAGCTGATGGTAACAGTGTGGCAGATTTCACATTTAAAAAGATGTTTTCTAATACTGGATCAAGTTTCACCCCAAAGCTTCTCTTTTCTTCCACTCTGCAGAGAATCCAGCAGAAGCAGCTGGTTATTTTTGTACAATAACTTTGTGATGTCTCATGAAGCCCCCCCCCCACACACACACACACCGATCCAAACGATTTAACCACGTAAGATGAATCCTATAAAAACAGCTGATGCTTCACGTGCCTGTAGCTTCTCATCTATGGCTGATGCTAACTGATCATCAACTGCAGAGGGCGAAAATCCCAAATTTCCTACTTTTTTTATTTCTAATAAGACTCTAAAATCAGCCAGTTGCACTTTATTATCCAAATGATTTTTTTTAAATAACTATCCTGTAAATTCCTGTTCATATCAAAGATCTCTAGAGACGTTGCTACACACTTGTTCTGGTTATGAAGCATAACTGTGACATATATATATATATATGTAAATATGCTAGAGCTGTGGTTTGCTCTGAAAGGGGATGGAGAGGATGTAAAATAGAATCAATAGATTTATATAGAAAGATTTGGTACTGATATCAAAGTGCTTGAAATATAAAAACATCTGATAGAGTTTTGGAATCTGCAGAAGCAAAAATGTTCGTGTCCAGTGTCACTGCTGCGTATCGCCTGACCGCTGACGGGAGGTGACTGATGCTTTTGTACATTAACAGCTACACGTTGGCATTTTTCATTAATAAAATGGAAACGTGCATCTTCTGTCCCAAACGCGGTTTTCTGGTTTGTTTGTTCGCCACAAAAATGCAGAAAAAGCAGGAAAGCAAAGGAAGGTCTTTTTTTTGCCTTAAAAAACACATTTTCACAATAATCCGCAGATTTGGTCGTTACAGGTTTAGGCACCGAGAATAAAGCTGTGCTGAAAAGATATATTTCAAAATATACTGAAATGATTGACCTACAATAACCCATGTGCCGACAGCTCCACGGTAACACTTTATGAGCGTGACTGAAGTCATTTATGGGGCAAAAGTCAGTCATGAAAGAATCTGAAATCTTTATTTATCACTTATGTACAAAGTTACTGAGTGCAGTCTGAGCCTGTGATACGTGGATAAACTTGCATCTGACCATATTTATCGGAAAGGTAAATATACTGACTCCAGTTTTTACAGTGCTGTGAAAAAGTTTTTTTATGTTTTTGCATATTTGTCATATGTTTCAAATCATGAAACTAATTTTAAGATTAGAAAAAGGTGACCTGAGTAAATACAAACTGCAGTTTTTAAACTATGATGTCATTTATTGAAGGAAAAACAGCTATTCAATGATGTGAAACATCGGAGCGGCTGGGTTTAAATGACGGTGAGAGGCTTTAGCACGAACCCCCCCCCCCAGTGTGGCTGAATGAAAACAATTCTGTTTGAGGACCTGAAACCTGCAATTGTGACAAATGTGCAGAAAACGAGCACATCAGGACGAGCTAATGCTTTTTCACGTAGCAGGAAAACTGTAGGCGTGGTCAGCGTGACATCACCCAGTGAATTTGGACCCTTCGATGATGTCACCACTATTGCTCTTTGGGACCAGAAGCTGCATCCACACACACACACACACACACACACACCTGCTAATTAGTGCAAAATAAGAGTCCTAAAATGCCACTCACCAAAACGGCCTCCATCAGGCTGCAGCAGTAAACTGGCCACAATATTAGTTCCATTAGTATTGCTCCACGTGGTACCAAGAGTACAAACGGTGTCAGTCAAAGAGCTCGTTTACAGGCGGGTGCTTCTTAAAGTTCACCCAAACGACGCACGAAGGCCAACAACGTGTTTCTGTATTTATGCGTCTCACTGTGGTGAAGTTGGGCATTAAGGGGATCGACTCCATCTATACCCAGCCTTCTGTGGCCCGTCGAGGAACTGCAGTTACTGGCATCCATCCATTTTCTTCCACTTACCCTTTTCAGGGTCGCAGGGTCATGGGAGCCTATGCCAGCTGTCATAGGGTGAGAGGCAGGGCACACCTGTACAGGTCACCAGCCTGTCGCAGGGCCGACACAGAGAGACACAAACATTCAGGCCAATTTAGAACCATCAGTCACCCCTGACCCCACTAACTGCAGGTCTTTGGACTGTGGGAGGACCGCAGAGAAACCGCGCCGCTGTGCTGCCCGGCATTATATGTATTAAACACATAAAATATCATAAAATGGCAAAAATATTGGGTTTCAGAGTGAGAAGCAGGCTGAGAATGTGTTTTAATTTGATGGCTGGACGGCCTAATAAAAGACATCTGTGCACATTGTAATAAAGTGTTACTTAAGTGAGAATTTGCAGCATTTTATGACTTTTTACATACAAACATTACAGTAAGAATAGATATAAATTGCGGGATATAAAGCTGGAATGTGTCAGAGCTATAGAGAGAGGAAGCCACAAGTATGTCGTAGAAATTCAGCAGGAATGTACAGCATACACAAAGCGGTCAGACACACACTGAATGACCTGAATACACTGAAAGCACCCAGAGAAGCGTTTGGATGTTTCAAACTTCATACTGCACTTTGCTTCACTTCTGGAGGATGTCGCTGGGGCTGAAGCCACGTCCCTAATCAATCATGAGCTTCTTGAGGGAGTTGAGATAGGCCGGGATGAGGGAGCTGACCGACTCCTCGTCGTCGTTGAGGATCTTCTCTCCTCTGCCCTCCGAGCCCACTGAGCTGGGTGAGCAGACCCGGCCTGGGTATGGAGTGCTGTAACCCTGTGAGGACACACACAAGCCTTGGAGTCAGCATGAGGAGGCGTTACCGTGGCAGCCCTCACTACTGTGTACTTAATAAATCATCCACCTGCTAATATGCCGTTCCAGAGGATACTTACAGAGGAGTAGCCCTTGCCGAAGCTACCTCGGTTCTTGGTCCTGATCTTGGTGAGTGCTGACTCGGCGATGTCCGCCCTCTCTTCAGCATCATCCAGCTCGTGGACGGTCTTCCTGTACTTGGCCAGGTTCATGTTAGCTTGTTCCTCCTGCAGTGACACCAGTGTGAGTTATTGTGAAGAGCAGCCAAACATGTGCTGGGAAACGCGAGTAAAGAGGGCGGGATGACGTACGGCCTCCTCCACTTGTCTCTTGTAAGCCTTCATCTTGTTCTGCAGCCTCTCCACCAGCTCCTGCATCCTCTGCTGGTTCTTCTGGTCCTCCTCCGACTGGAACAGCAGCTCCTTCAGCCGCCGCTCGTGCTTCCGCAGCGTCTTCACCGTCTCAGCGTGGCGCTTTTGTTCTGAGTCCAGCTCCAGCTCCAGCTCCTTCACCTGCATGCACACAGTTGCTGTTAGTGTGTGTGTGTGTGGAGGCCTTCATATTTATCCACAGTGTTTGGTGGGTCTTTATGGTCATATAACTCTTTCTACATTTACATGACGGCATGCAGATTCGGATCCGTGTTGAGCACATCCAGAGCTGACTCTGTCTTAGGCTGTTCACTTATACCTTCCCCTCCAGCTTCTGGATGATCTTCTTTCCTCCTTTCAGAGCCATCTGCTCAGCCTCCTCCAGCCTGCTGCTCGTCTCTTTGACCTGAGCTTCCAGACCTTTCCTCACTCTCTCCAGGTGCAGCGTGTGCTCCTGCTCCAGACGCAGCTCCTCCCCAACTCGTGCCAGCTGACAGAAGAGAGCATCAACTTCAAATATTAGTCGCTTCTGTCTGTACTAATCTGCGACATGGAGTCATCTCGTGGGTTTTACCTCACAGGTGGCCTTCTTAGCTTTGTCTGTGCAGCCTCTCGTCTCTGCCTGCAGCTCCTCGTGCTCCTGCTGCAGAGTCTGGAGATCCATCTCCAGCTTCCTCCTCCCGCTCAGAGCCGCCTGAAACTGAACACACATCAGGAAAGTCTGTGAGTGGATGTGTGTCTCGTTAGGATAACCTGAACTGAAGCAGAGGCACTGAGAGATACCTGGTTGTTGAGGTCGCCGTATTTCTCAGCGGCCTCCTGCAGCTCTATCTCCAGAGCCTTTCGGGCCCTCTCTGCGCTCTCCAAGGCTGCGTGGGTCTCCTCACCCTCGCTGGCCAGCAGGGAGCAGCGTCGCTCCACGGCCGCCTGCTCCTCCCTGCTCTCCTCGTGGCTCCTCACCTCCTCCTCCAGCTGAGCCTGCAGCTCCTGTGACAGACACTGGATGTGTCAGCAGGGTTGTGAAGAAAGCACTTACTGTACTGGCTGTGCGTCCTGAGCAGACCTTGATCTGCTGCTGCATCTTCTTGCTGTTCTTGCTCAGCTCCGTGTTGCTCTTGGTGAGCAGGTCCACCTGCAGTTCCAGCTCATTGATGTCAGCCTCCAGTTTCTTCTTCAGCTTCAGGCCCTCTGCTCTCCCTTTCACCTCGACGTCCAGGCTGGCCTGCAGGGACTCTAGCGCCCTCTGGTGGCTTTTTCTGACATCAGGCGTCAGGGAGAGGAGGAGAAAGCAGAATAAATGAGAAAAACTGTTTTAGACATGCAACAAACTCCAGGGCTGGGAGGTTGTGGCTCGTTAGGTAGAGGAGGTCATTTGGCTGGAATGGATGAAGAGCAAATCTTTGAGAGGGTCTTGGTGTGGTTGCTTTGGTCTGCACCAGTTTAAACAGACTAAACGGCGCAGATGTGAAAACATGTTGCGGTGTCGGCTGTAACTGAGTGATCTGAAGCTATAAAAAGAGCATCATGGTGGCAGGTGATCCTGGAGGAGAGCAGAGTAAATGGAAACCCGAAGGATGAGAGGAAGCAGAGGTACCTTGCAGCTTCAGCCTCTTCCTCCTTCTCCTGCAGCCGGCGCTCCAGGTCTGCTTTCGCCTGAGACAGCTCCAGCTGCAGCCTCAGCACCTTGGTCTCCTCAGCCTGGCAAAACAGGAAGAAGAAGAAGAAGAAACACAATTTACACACAATCAGCTTCAAATATGGCATCAAATTGAGACTTGATGACGCTCTCGCCTCCAGTGCAGCCTCAGATTCCTCCAGCGAGGCCTGGAGCTCCTCTTTCTCCATCTCAATCTTCTTTTTGGCCTTCTGGAGCTCGTGGACGCTCTTCCCTCCATCTGACAGCTGCTCTGTCAGGTCTGTTATCTCCTCTGTGGGAGAGAAAAAGCTGCTCAGGAGAAAACACTGCGCTATGGCTGCTGTATAGTAACTTCAGTGTGCGCCGTCATACCCTGGTAGGCCTTGTTCTCCCTACGCAAAGCCTCCAGCTGTTCCAGGGTCTCTTCGTGAGCGGTCTTGAGTTTAAAGAGCTCGCTGGCGTGTTGCCTGCTCTCCTTCTGGCAGCCCTCCACCTCGGCCACCAGCTCCTCACACTTCTGTTTCCAGTCTCCGAGCTGCTTCTCCAGGACCTTCTGCTTCTTATCCAGAGCCTGCCCGCCGCTGCTGGCCTGAAGCAGGGAACACACACTGCTGACTGCAACCTACGACGCCTGACTGCAAAGCTGCAGGCACCAGCTCTTTATAATGAGCCAGTGTGTCTACCTTCTCCAGGTCCATGCAGAGCTCCTCCACCTCTCCCTGCAGCCTCTGTTTGGTTTTCTCCAGTGAGGAACACTTGATCTGGGTGGCCTCCACGGCCTCCTCCGCCTCCTGAAGCCTGCTTGCCAGCTTCTTCCTGTGACACACATGATTTGGACTTCAGACACGTGACAGGACCAGTTTCAGGCATTAATCACCAAACGCACACATGAGCTGCCAGTATCAGCGCCACGCACTTGGTCTCCTCCAGCTCGTCGGCGTGCTGGATGGCGTCCGCCTCGTGTTTGGTCCTCCAGTGCGTCACCTCGCTGTTGAGTTTGGAGACGAGGCGCTGCATCTCCTGCTTGCTCTCCTGCTCCTCCTCCAGCTGCTCCCTCAGCACCTCGCACTCCTGCCGCACCGAGCTCAGAGCGCTGCCGACCGCCTGCTTACACTGGCAAACACCGGCACAGAGACCCCCCCAAATCAGAAACACACACTTACACACTGAGTGCAGTGAATTCAGACTAAATCATCCAATCATTTTTCTCCTTCTTTCAGCCGCTCCTTTAGGTGTTGCCACAGCGGATCACCCCCCTGCATCTCCTTGCTTTGCGCTCAGAACACTGACCTTGACCTCCTCGTCCAGCTGCTTCTTCAGCTCTTCCGCCTGTGACTGCAGGAGCGTCTTGGATCGGGTCAGCTGGCTCATCCTGCTCTCCGCCTCCTCCATCTGCCGACTGGCGTCAGCGTTATCAGCTGTCGGGGCGCACAGAGCTCGGTTAATGACGCACTGCGGCACGGCTGAAGCACCGGACGCATCAAGAACAAGCAGACTGATTTGGTTACAGGAGGCAGGCGCAGATCATGGAGTCAGCAAAGACGCGTCTCTCGGGAACTGAGATTGGCTCACGTTATTGTGAACACGGGAGGGAAAAAGAGCCGTGCAACCTTTTCAGAATCTCAGCTCAGCTTTTTGGAACACATCTTCAACAGAAACCCTGGAGGAAGGTCTCAGACCGAAGGTGTGATCCTGATGCATTATGGGACATTGACATTTTGGCGGATTTTGTTTCTTGCTTTTTATAAATAAACAGAGAGCAGCGAAAATGACACCAAATACAACACATGATGTAAGAAGAAACAGGTGCACCTGACACACAAACATGGGAGTCACACACAATAACAGATTACCGAAGCTGCATGCAACGGTATTACATCCTAATTCCTGTTCAATGCATCATTCAGACAGCTTACTTGTGTCGTGGTAGTTTAAAGTCTAAAATATCAGCAGGTGTTGACATGGCTCAATCCTCGCTGCTAGTGCTCAGAATATATTCATCTTAAACACCAACAGAACCGAGGGCAGAACCTGCAGCACATGACTGTCTTAGGGACTAAAGGCATCCCTCAGGTCATAATTGTAACCTTAATATATGAGCAGACAATTTCGCCTTCTTGTAAGATACAAAGAAAGTGATTGAGATGGGACGGGCGACATCTTTGTACCTGTGAGCCTGTTCTTGGCCACGCTGAGCTCAGTGAGGGTCCTCTGCAGGTCGTCTCCCCTCCTGTTGGCCTCAGACAACTGCTCCTCCAGCTTCTTCATCTGGCCGTCAGAGGACATCTGCAGCACAGTCACATCACTGCACATTAGGCCACACTCAATCATTACTGTCGTATTCGCAAGAGAATTAAGGGCCATCTGATCTCACATCCTGACCTTGGCTTTCTGTAGACTGTCCAGTGAAGCAGCCAGGTCATCCACCTCCATTCTCAGGTTCTGCTTGTCCTTCTCCAGCTTGGCTCTGGTCCTCTGCAGAGCTTCACACTGCTCAGTGAGCTCTGCCATGGCATCGCTGTGCCGCTTCCTCAGAGCTGCAGCCAGAGCTTCAGACTGGGCAGAGGACTCCTCCAAGTCTCGTCTCAGGCGCTGCAGCTCTGCCTCTCGCTTCTTGTTCACCTCCATCTTTTTGACATACGCAGGCAGCATGTAAAGTTCAGTCACACTTCCAGCTAGCTTTACAATCTGGTGTTACCTATGAGTGACTATATGCAGTCTAGTACTGTGCATGTTACTAACCTGTGAGGCAGAGACCCCTCCGGCCTCTTCAAGGCGGTCTGTGAGATCGTCCAGTTCTCTGGTGAGATCTGCTCTCTGCTTCTCCACCTGCCACAAACAACAGAATGATGATGGATCTCAAGTGAACAATTAGGTTTTCACTGATGGCTTCTACTGGAGCTAAAGAAGAAGCAGTCCTGCCTGATAGGACAGGATGTGTCTGACATGATGGAGAGCCCAGAAAAGGACGAGCTCTTTCCTGAGGTCAGAGGTTACTGGAGAAGCATTGCAGGAGTTAATTAGCTACTATCACACAGTCCAAATATCATCTATGAACTCCTGCTCACTAATGTTTTTAGCTCTGCTTTTTGATGTTATGCTTGAGCTTGATCTTATTAAACTAAACTGAAGATTAATCAAGCGACTCCTTTATGAAGCAACATTGATATATGGACTGGTTTTTATATATATATAACACTTTTCTGCTCTACTTCAGCACTCAACGCCTCAGTCACACTCCAACTAACACCAGAGAGCAGCTTGAGGTTCAGAACTTTGCCCACAGATACTTTGGCCTAGCGACTGGAGCAGCCAGGAATTGAACCACCAACCTTCCAATAATGCCCCTTAAAGTTGCATTGATTTGAATTGATTTTCCCTTTTAAATGGAGTCACATCAGTAATGAAAAAGCATTTGTCGGTCGAGCAGCAGAGCCGAGCACGTGGGTCGAGCAGCAGAGCCGAGCACGTGGGTCGAGCAGCAGAGCCGAGCACGTGGGAGGAGCAGCAGAGTCGAGCACGTGGGTCGAGCAGCAGAGCCGAGCACGTGGGAGGAGCAGCAGAGTCGAGCACGTGGGTCGAGCAGCAGAGCCGAGCATGTGGGTCGCGCCCATGAAAAACATCTATTTCTGCTGCTGACTCTTGTTTGGAGCTTCTGGTACCCCCAGTCTCCACAGTCTGGGACTGAGCTCACCCCCACAGAGCGGGTTTATCAGAGATTACCTCCAGAATTTGGGAGTGGAGAGGATGGAATGGACTGCCTGTGGTCCTGACCTAAACTCCATTGAAGACTTGTGGGATCAGCTTGGGCGAGATGCTCGTGCCAGAGTGACCAACACAACCACACTGGCCGTCCTGCAGCAGTGTGTGACCAGCATGAGGAGGAGGAGCCAGGCTGTTGTGGTTGTGTATGGTTCTTCCACATGCTGCTGACGCTCCTGTTTGTTAAAGGAATTCATTGTTTTTTCAGACTTCAATCATCCAATCCGACAGCACCAAACAAGAGGCAACAACAGAATAAGCTGTTGGGAATTTTTCATGTTCACAGCCCTCAAACTCAACTGTGCTGCTCAACCCACAAACGTTTTTCTGGCAGAAAGAGGCAAACGTCTCCCAGCCGCTTCTTTCTGGTCACTCAGTATTGTAAGTTCAGTCTTTGCTTTTCTTTTTGCTCTTTTTAGGTTTTGTGTTTAGCAGAGACTGAAATTGCTAAAAATGTTTCCTGCCTGCAGTTTGATGCTTTAATCCTAACATGGCTAAAGTCTTAAACTCTTAGCAGCTTTATCATCCAGCAGACTTGGATTTATTTGGAATTATGTTTCTGACCACCTAAAAAAAAAATAAAAAAAAATTCTGTTTAAGAATAGATAGAAATACAAATAGAATAGATTGAACAAAATCCTGCTTCCACTAGTACAGCCAAACTTATATCAGTTAGCACATAGTGCAATAAAACCTACATCAAAAGCACATTTGTTGTACTAAAACTCAATGAGTCAAATATTCAGAGATGCTGATGATAAAGTCGTCCATGAGGTCGTCACAGTCTTCTCGTGCTCAAACACGCCCTGCACTTGTTTTTATGCATGTTTTACAGCCAGCCTGGAGGCAGCCGTAGATGTTGAGACTGATCCACAAAAGCTGGAGTCTCGGACCCCCCGATAGATGCAATGAGCCACAGCCATCAGCTCACCTCAGCCAGAAAATAGATGGCTCTCACTGGGGGCCTCCCCCCTCAGCCCAGTCTCTTGTGTCTACGTGCCGGCTCTGTCTCGAGGGTTAACACTGAGTGCCCGGTTCACTCATCACCCTCCTCCACGCTGCTGACTGAGTCAACAGTTCCTCCTGACCAGCACCACCCGACACCCCTCGCTGCCATTCACGGAACAATCAGTGCTCCCAAAGTGCGCTGCTGTTGAGATGGGAGATTTATCTTCATTTGCACAAGATCATGAAGGAGTAGGAGTGTGTGTCTGTGCAGTCTGCATACTTCACAATTTGTGTTTGCATAAATGATCTCTAGTATTCATCCGTGTCCTCGGCCTCCAAAAGTTCATGAGTGTCCAAAGAAATGAACCTGCATGAGGCTGCAGTGGGCCACACGACTATCAATGCATGGTGCAATCGTTCAGAAATGGAAGAAATATAAAATGACCATCAACCGCCCTCAGTCTGGAGCTCCATGCGAGATCTTGATTCATGGGGTGAGGATGATCATAACTTGACCTGCTGAGTTTGGAGGTAGAGATGCAGAGTTGACCCAAAGAACAGCATCTCCTCAGTCAAGCTTGGAGGTGGAGACATCATGCCATGGGGTACAGGAAGACTTCACCACACTGAGGGGTGAGCGGACCGGGCCACGTACCAAAAACTCCTGGACGAGAACCTCCCCTCCTCAGCCAGAACACTGAAGATGGGTCATGGATGGGTCCTCCACCATGACAGTGACCCAAAACATACCACCAAGACAACTAGGGAACGGCTGAAAGAAAAGCACATGAAGGTCACTGAGTGGCCGAGCCAACCTCCAGACCACAGACCCATAGAAAAGCTTTGAGATAGCAAGCAACAGAAGGCTAAAGGATGTAGAGAGTTTCTGTAGAGAGAGCATCTCAGCACTCTGCTGGCCGACAAGGGTTTCTCCACCAAGAACCAAGTCATGTTTCTGGGCTTCAAGCTGAGAAAAAGCACTACAGACACGATGCTTGCTCTGAGAGCGCCGATGGAGAAGTTTAGAGGTCAGAAGGAGATGGACTGTGTCTGTGCAGAGAGGGCGCCAAGAGAGGAACTGTGGTACTGCCTGAGGAAGTCAGCGGTGGCAGAGAAGTATGTGAGGGTGGTGCAGGACATGTATGAGGACAGCGAGACAGTGTTGAGGTGTGCAGGAGGGTTGACAGGTGGGGGCAGGGAGACCTGCTGGGATGGATGCACGGTTTGGAGACGGTGGCACCAACAAAAAGACAGGAGGCTGAGCTGAAGATGTTAAGCCCTGTGCTGGGAATGAGCAGAAGGGATTAGAGATGAGACAGCTCAGGTTGAGTAGACAAAAAGAGATGTTTTGATCATGCGCAGTGGCTATAGTGCATATATTGGACAAAGGATGTTGAAGATGGATGCAGTGATGGAGGACATGCAGAGGGTTGATGTGACAGAGGAGGATGCTGGGATAGGCTGAGATGGACACCTCTAAAGGGAGCAGCCGAAACAAGAAGGAGGTTTTTAACCCTATGGTGGTGGATCTCAAAAAAGTTCCTCATGTAGTGTATCTAACAGGAATGTCCGACCCCTCCTCACTGAGACGCGTCAGAGGCAGAGCAGTACATCTAATACAGCGTAATAGAGCCTTTTGGAGTTGCTGCTCCTAAATGTTGAAGCAGCTTGTTTCTTCACATCAACGGTGGATATTTTTTTTTTTTTAAACTTGTACACATTAATAAATTTGACTTGAATTGCTAACAAATTTGGAACATTGCTTGGTGCTAGTGTTGCCTGAACTGGATAATCTGGGGGCCAAGCAAGAAACACACCTGATCACTGTGGGGCCATATTTCTGGATTTTAACTCCTGACTGCTTCAAAACAAAGAGCAAAGAAGCTCAGACAGTAACAGAGCTAATTATTCATATTCTCCATGGTGATCTGAGCCTTTGTTTAGAGACAAATCATGATTAGAGGCGCGTGGAAGCTGATTCTTCATGTTTAGATTTCAGTGGAGATTCAGGGATATCCACTTTAAAGATGAAGCATCGGCTTAAAGACCGTATAATAACTGAATGGTATGCTGTGTGTGTGTGTGTGTGTGTGTGTGTGTGTGTGTGTGTGTGTGTGTGTGTGTGTGTGTGTGTGTGTGTGTGTGCTTTTTTGTGTAACAGTGCGCGGGAAATGCAGACGTATCTAT
>VUQK01010348.1:25526-38444 GCA_015106715.1 Bujurquina vittata | reverse complement strand
GTGTGTGTGTGTGTGTGTGTGTGAGTGTGTGTGTGTGTGTGTGTGTGTGTGTGTGTGTGTACAGTAAGAGGAGCCCAGAGAAAACAGTGCTGTCTGCCAGCCTCTATCTCCTGATTCCATCTCCCCTGTGCGACCTGAGGAGCAGAGCCCAACAATAGGGAACCTGTGTGCTGCAGAGGTATGCTGGAGACGGAGGAACAGATAAAGGCCGTGCATGTCTCTGCCTGCCTCTCCACTGCTCTGCAGAGGCAGGAGGGGTCCCAGCTAGCACCGTTAAGAATACCACCCAGAGTGGGGGGAAACACGCCCTCGGGCCAGCTGTCACTATTCAGCACATGGGGTGAGATCTTTGCCTTTGCATTGCTGCCTTCACCTACTGTAACCGCAGTGAGGTCTTAATGGGCTTTGTGGTGTTCACACGCACTATAAGACCTTCCTGTCTGAAACAACAAGCACTTAAAGTGGCCACCTCGGTAGATCAGCTTTATGTGAAGCAGACACTTTATTGCAGACTTGCTTCGAGGAGTGAGGGGCTTCCAAAAGGTGCACTGATGTGTGTGAAGATGGAGAAAGAGGGTAAAGGGTCTTGGGGCTCCCTCTGCACCTCTGGGTTCCCCTCAGTGTTAATCAGAAACAGGAGGTCTCTCCAGCCCCATTTTATTATCACAGGTGCAGATAGGTTGGGGTGACCAGAGGCAAAGCACCAACACATGTGCCCCACCTGCTGCCAAGCACATGTACTGCTGCCTTCCATCTTTAAACGGCTCTGAGCACCACAGGCCTGCACGTCAGAGCATATCGAGCCCGAGGCCTGACGGACAGATTTCAGACGCATCTGCTCTTTATTTCACGTACACAGAGCGGAGATGCCACACAGCGCCTCGCAGTTGTGTAGATGTACGGTACCTTGGCCCTCATGGTCCTCTCTGCTTCCAGCTCCTCCTCCAGCTCTTCAATGCGAGCCTAAAGAGAGATGTTGAAATGGATTAAGGTGCATGCAGAAGCAAACTTTTACTAAACTATAAAACATGGTTGGGATATGGTCCTCTGCTCCCACAGTGCCTGGATCATATTGACAGAACAATGGGGCGTCAGCTATTTCAGGGCAGCACTTGTGTACATGTGGTGAGGCCGGCTCATACGCTCCACTTTCTTTAGGGATTTGGCGCTCGGCCGGCTTTTTCCCTCAGGTAGCAATTTAGAGCAAGAATGTCCCGTAGGCACCGTCATTATCTGTATTTTGACCCCAGGCTGGGTGTGCTGTGTCCGGTCAGCGAGACCAAAAATCATCAGTGCTGCCATTTCCATGACAGTCGAGGAATGTGTGCGTGTGTGTGTGTGTGTGTGTGTGTGTGTGTGTGTGTGTGTGTGTGTGTGTGTGTGTGTAAGTAAAAAACCGTCTTGGGTATATGCTAGCCCCCTTTGCCTTTTGTCTGTCATTGATTACACTGAGGTTATAACAATAATAGAAAGAACCCAGTACTGACACTATACCATCACCGGAAAGCCTGCAGCTGAAAACACTGAAAGGGAGACAGTGAAAACCTCTGCAGTAACAACTAACATCTGTCTAACCCCCCATAAAAAACTCATAACTGTGTCTCTGCTTTGTTTGTCAAGCCAGTGTGGAACTGGCACTGACTGCCTTTGTCCTCTTTTTCCTCTGCCATTCTGTCTTTCTTCCTTCCTCCTTGCTTGTTTCTTTCCTGTTCCTCCTCCTGTCAGTCCGTACAGCTGCTATTTAGCCTCATGCTTACCATCAGATGTCATGGGCTGATGCTGACTTCTACATCCTTAAGAATGACCAGATTGTTGAAAGTACTCAGTTTTAGGCCAGCTGCGTTTTGAGTTGTTCAGGTAAAGGAACTTCTATCCAAAGAGCTGGTTTATTGTGATTTGCTACAGCTTTGCACTTATGTTGTCAAGCTGTGGATGCATGTAATATCCACAGCTTGAAAAATTATAGCAATAACAGGTTTAAGGGTATTGTTTGACTTGTCCTGGCATTTCTTCAGCAGGTTTTACATATGAGCTTGTTTTGGTTTTGTATTAGTAGTCACGTTCAATTAAGGATTTTTCCCCCTTTGGTATGTAAACTATATTATAAAACTCATCCTCTGAACTGAATGCACTGATGCAGGAATTAGACAGAGGTTGGCAGCCGATGCATTGCATTGTGGGGCCTCTGTGGATTAGGCTTGTTAGGGCGAGTCCCATGGATGCTTGATCAGATTGGGATCTGTGGAGTTTGGAGGATGTTTGCCGTTTTAAATGCTGTATTATCCTGCTGAGGGAGACCACTGCCTTTGGGGAGTGTCATTACCATGGGAGGGTGAGCTAGGTCTGTAACAACTTTAAGGTTGATGAAACGCCTCAAAGCAATGCAGATGAATGCCATGACCCTGATCATTGCATTGTAAAGAAACAATCAGCAATGTTTGCTTCATCTGTTTTTTAATGTTAGGGCCAATATACCAACTACGTTTTTCCATTCTGGGTAGAGACAGCTATAGAGAGAGGTGCACACCAAACACTTGACTGAGTAAATCCTCATTTTACCCCAGATCATTACACTTTCAAGTACATTGCACTGCACTATATCTCACAGTGAGGAGAAAATAGGCACTCAAAGGAAAAGGCAGTTTAATTGGTGAACACACTGAAGATATAATGATCGCTCTTTGGATAGATACTATTATGGAAAATGGCTGATAAAAACCTCCATAGAAAGGGCACACTGAAATAATATTATGATTTTTTTAAAAGGAAGAAAATGTCTCTTTCTAACCTCATGAAGCACCATAGTGGGTCCATATTTATATATTCACAGAGGCTTTTGTAGAGCGGGCTTCTTATGTTTCTGCCAACCTAAACCGAGCCAGGTTATTTAGGCTGATTATCTCCTTACAGGTGCAACATTTTTGTCCCATATGACATGTGGAGACAGAGAGGAAATTAACATTGAAATGAAGACAGTGTCTGTGTGTGGCACATTTTCCAAACTTGGCAGAGAGGCTGGTGTGTTATTAAGTTGGTATGAGTGGATTATGTGCGTATATACAACACATTCTTTACAGTTCTCTGAGGTCCTGTTCATTCTAAGGCAGATATATTAGAGCACAGGTGGTATGTAAGTTATTGCTAATATGCTGTGTTAGGCCATTTAAAGAAAACAGAAATTTCTTTAAGTTTTGCATGTGTATTTTCTGCCCTGCAAGGAATTAGACTGCAGCCCTTTGTTAGGCTGCAGATACAGCTGACAGCGCTGGATCTTCGTGTTCCTTATTCGTTAATTTACTGGCAGATAGTGTGGTACAGCCTTCTTAAAAAATGTTTTTGCTGAGGCATCTTCTTACAGTATGTGTGCTGGGTGATTCATGCTGTAAGAAGTTCTTCATTTGAACATTATCATTTTTGTTTTGAGGTCACCAGGCTCCAGTGAACAACATGTTTAATCTGCACAAGTCCATTTCGTCATCTGCTTTCACTCCCTTTCTATCGGGACTTTAAGCCCAATCACTGTTTGTTATGCATTTGTAAATGTAGTGCAATGACTCTCTTTCTACCTTAATTTGGTTCATGTGAAATACAGTTAACCAGTGGATGACCAAAGTGAAAGAATGAGGCTTTATTTGTCAGAGGTTAAGGCCTAGAGTATAGCCTGAAGCCAAGAACTGCGATAGCCATTCAACAGCTGCCTCCAATGACTTTGCAAGTCTCTGTGGGTGTGTGTGCACTCTAAAATCTGACAGATAAAATATCTTCTTAGCTCTGATTAGGGTCCAGATCCTCTATTCAGAACCTCCAATTAAACATCTACTTTATCAGCATTGCACAACAAAAAAGAAGAAGAAGCTAATTTTGATATCTTCTCTGACTTCTACCCTTGTCTCTCCACTTCACCAAACACCTCAAACACTCCCAGAATTTCATTTTACTCAGCCAGACCAGCAGAGACTCATGCAGTAAATCTGACACAGTGAGATGTATTGCTCCTGGGCAGCATAAGCAAACGCACGCCGTCAGTGGGCAGCTGGAGGAAGTGTGTGTTTGACAGTTTAGCATTAAGGTTTTGTCTTACGAAGCAGAATACCATAGTGTGAAATTCTACCGTTTATTGTTTGGCCTTGTCCTGTCACTTAAAGGTTTGGTCATGTTTTTCCTTGCCTGACCACATTGATATATATTCAGTGGCTACTGACATCAGATAAACTGCGCTGTGTATAAAATGGTCTTATATAACCAGTGTTTGACAGACAGTAACTGTCTTAATCACATGACTTATTGCAGTGAGGCTAGAATTACAGGACCCAGTTGTGAGTTCAAGGCTACAGTACAGTATGTACAATGAAGTACACCCTTCATTATTCAAAAAAAACTGATTTACCATTTTGTATGTGTCTCTGCTGTTGTTAGCACTACGTTATATGCAGTACTTTTATGTGCAACTAATGAAGTGCCTACACGTTTAAGGTGAAGTGTGGTTTGAGCCCTTATTTACTGAACTTTTATTTGACCAAGTCCTGCTTTTAAAACAGTCCCTGTTTTTTTCATTTTTAGTTTAAAAAAAAAAAGGAAAAAACCTGAATTTTCTGATCTGCTTCTGTTTATGGTGTTAATTTGCTGCTAAAGCAGTTTGCTTTTAATGCAAACTAAGCATTTTACCCATCTGTTCCATATTAAAAGACTTACAGCAGTTGAGATGCATAATCCCTTCTCTTTCCCAGAGGACTTTTGCTGCGCTACATAGCAAGTGTTGAAGTTCATTAACAGGAGCTGAGCATCAATTAATTAAAAGCTTTTAATCATTAAAATAACCACCAGTCATTCCCCAAATTTCTCAGCACCATATGGAATCAATATATCGCAAATATATTACGATCTTTGCAGTTTTATTGCAGAAATGTAACAATGTGTAAATTCAGCCTTTTACAAATCTAGTGGACCTTTAACACACCTAATCAGTGTGGACAGCTTTCACTCCCAGCTAATGCCAGGAATAGAAAAGCTTACCGACCACAAGCAGCAGCTTTGTTTTGCCTTCTACATTTCTCAGCCTGCAGACTCCCACTTTCTAAGTTCTGCCTCCTCCCCTTCCTTTTTTGTTTATTTTCCTCCCTCACAGCCCTGACTATCTCTTATTAGTGCATCTGCGCTGAGGTGATACTGAATGTTTGCATTCATTTGTTGGGATGTCCTTGAGAGTAAGTGATGACACTGATGATAAAGAGGCAGTGTGACCAGACACCTGGGCTGCACATAGGATAAATGACTGTGAACAGCTGCCTCTGGCTTTTTTTTTCTGTTTGTTTTTTTCTTGTTTGTAGCACTAATCCTGAAATACACTGTGCTGCATTATCATCCCACAGGAGATACACTGGGCAGTGATAGGTATTGGAGAGATGTGGGGAGATGAGGCTTCTGGCTGCTATTAATGAGCTTCCTCTGGGGTAGACTGGACCTCTCATTTCTTGCTCATAGTCTGGGAATGCTCTTTCACAGGGAACTATACTCTTTCATCCATCTGTCAGTCCTGGAAAAAATACTATTTCGATTGCCATGTGATCCTGTACTTAGGGTATTCCTTCTTCCTTTTTTTCTTCAGCTAAACAAGAAAACAGAATGAGGTACCACAGACAGATGAGGGAGTGAAAAATGCCCCAAATGCCCTTTTCCATTCTCTATATTCCTAGAAAAAAATAAAGCACGGAAAGATTAAAATACACTTGTGCTCTCAAATTATGCACATTTGGCTGCACAGCCTCTAAATACAAACAACCTGGGAGCAAAGCACTCAAGTCCTTTGCTTCAGTCATGTGCCTGAAGGCATATAATCACAAAGCAGCCAGGACCAGAAATACTAATCTGCAATCACTTAACAGGTCACTGCAAAGCATTTTGGTTCAGCTCTCTGATTTTGGTCAGGCTTGCAAATATGTCCCCCAGGTTTCAGTTCTCACATTTGCAACTCCTCCAAAGTTAAACAAACATGTGCAGCAAGTGTAAAGAAAAGTTAGAGTGTGCATGGGTGTCTGAAGTATTGACTGTAGAGGAGGTTAAAAAGAATGCTTCACTGACTACAGTAATGCTCGTATCACAGCCTCTTCTTATGAAATCTGCAGACGGATTTTGGCACACCAAGTCGTTCTCTGGTCAGAGTTGAAAGTAGCCACAACCTTGGACACCTTCTTAGGAATCATCAAACACAAGGCAGCAGGGACACAGTTCAGAAGCTGTGCGGGTTTGGATACCACTTACAAATTGCATATTTATCTTTGTACATATATTTATTTTTTCGTAAGAATATCTAGGGAAGGATGGATTGGAAAGCTGGAAAGTCAACTCTGTTCTAATCCTATCTTGGGCACAGAAAATAAGAAGAAGAAAAAAAGTAGCGGGAGAAAAATGCTGTTAAAAGGTTTATGAGTGTTTGTTGTTTTATGGTCTATTTTTTCAATATTAAGAATTTTGCTTAGTAAGGCGCACTTCATGTTTTCCACGCATAACACGGGCACTGTTCAACTCCAGTATATGCAGCTACTTCAACCTTTAGCTACCTAACAGCCAAGACAGCATGCATAAAACCAGCTTTCTACGCTGTAATAGTGCCAAGGAGGAAAGGTAACTGTACCTAAAGGTCTAGATGAATGCTGTACAGGGAGGCGCAGGGAGTTAAAGGGATTTGTGAGACAAATCACCATGAACTCCAAGATGTGAGCTCAGATTTATTTATTCCCGTGGTGCATGGGAATTTCCTTGGTGTGTCCAACTAACATAAAAAGAGAACAAGGCATTGGCTTTGGCCAGAATTTTTCTTAGACAGCAAATTGTATCAAATGTCCACCATGCTGGAAGGAGGCATCCCATGGCTATAAATCAGATTAGGGATGCCGGCTGATGCGTGCCGGGAGACAGCTTTCATGTGATTGTGTTGTGTCCCGCAGAGCTTTGGCTTTACACTGAGAGCAGTGAGGCTGCGGCATTGTATCCTCCCCGTGTGTGGAGCTGCTTAAAAATAAACATGTATACATTCCCTCAACACATACTTACATGTTTTTACAAGCATTTTGAACAAAACTACAAATAGTTGCATAAAGACATAGGCACACTTTGGAACACCGCAAGCCACAAACAGATCAAATAATCAGCACTGTGTTTTGGATTGAAAGAAACTGGAGATGCTCTTAAGGGTGTGCGTGAGTGGACTAGTCTTACTAGTGTATCATTATGATGCCAGTTCCTGGCCACTGGCTTGGCACAGCGACTCTTCGACAGGAAGGAGTCAAATTCAAGTTGACTTTCAGCCAGCGCACTCTTACCAGGGGGCGATTCCATCCTTCAGTGTCTTCTTGGACAGTGCAGTTATTTATTCACTTCACCACTAACCCTTCGGGAACTATGTGCCCTTATCTGCGTGTTGACGCTGTTCAAAAACTGGGAGTCTTGGAACTTTTTTTTGCTCACTTGGATGCTTTGCAGTGAGTGATGTTTGGCTGATTGCGTGCATTATAACATGTCGTGAAACGCTTCAAGTGATTCTGTGTAAAAGCCTAGAACTTCACATTGCAGCGTACCACACACATAGCAACGAGGTCATGACAAAGAAATGCGCGGATTGCCTTAAACGTGTCGGTCCATACGGCACTGAAAAACTTGCTGCTGGTGATTGAGAATGAAATTAGATACAGCATATGGCTTAATTGCTAGCGCATGCTGTTTCACTCGTGTGGCACCAAAATTGTTTCTACAGCTCCTCCACCCTCAAACCTCAGGCGCTTTACTGCTGGGATACTGTTCATAATGCCTTTAGAAAAACAGTTAACTTTTTATATTTCTCTGTTAATTGATTTGACCTTCTTGATGACTTTTTTATGACTTTGTTCCTACTTCTTGTAAATGTCAGTCTTCACCCACAAACCTTTTATAAGGGAAAGATGAACTTGATTTTTTAAGAAATCGTAATAGCAAATCAACATGCTACCAACACAACTTTTCCTGTTTATAATAATATAATAATAATATATTGTCCATGCAATTCTGCAGGATATTTTTGTATGTTTATTACATGTTTATTACAGTAATTACCAACTGTAATTCATTAACATTCATCGAATATGAGAAGCAGCAGTCACAGTTGTTTAAAAGAAATCTGGATATACTGTAACACTGAAATGACTGTATGAATAAAATGTTGTCTTGTTCTCTTCATGCAGCCCTGAAGAGGTCCTTTGAGGTAGAAGATGTTGACACTTCATCTCACTCTTCACCCGGCTCCCGTCGGACAACCAACTCCCCTCACCGTAACGCCATGTCTCCCACCAGCATCTACTACCGTGACCTCGGCTCCGCTGCCCCGGCCACTAACAACAACAACCTCAACTATACCCAGCCCCGCTCCATCATGGGTGGAGGAGGCTCCAAAACTCCCGAGCCTGTGTCCCGCCGTTCTGAACTCTCCATCGACATCTCTTCCACCAGCAAGCAGGTCGAGAATGTCACCAGTCCTGCTTCCACACGCTTTGGGAGCAACAGTGCCCTGAAACGCCCAGAGGTCCTGGGACACTCCAGGACCCCTGAGATGAGCCACAAGAGGGAGGTAACTTTTGCCAAGACGCCAACTGACTCCCCGGTGACACGCCGCAGTGAGGGCAACTTGAACAACAACGGGACCAGCCGTGCCCTTGAGCAAAATCACACCCGCAAGTTTGAGCCCCCTAGTCCCGGGGACATCCGTAAACCCGATATCAACATCACCAGAGCACCTCCCGAGAACAATGGGCACCATCCAGCAGTGCATCACCCACACCACCCCAACCCTCACCACAACACCATCGTCACCACTTTCCGCTGCTCCTCGCCCAACCATGGACGCAAATCCCCCAACCCTGACAGTAAGTCTGCTTTCACCATATATCAGTCCAACCCACGCTCGCTCCACTCATACTTTTCCTTCCAGTCATATCCTGAAATTACTCAGCATCTCTGCTGAACTCTTTTTGAAATCGCATCTGAAAAACAGTCTCTTTATGGTAGCTGGTAACTCAATGAAATTTGTTAGGTTTTTAGCCTCTCATCTACGTGTACCACAGACCACGATGGTACACGTACCCACCAATGCTGTTGTTCCTGATGGATGCTGGTGGGTGTTGGTTGTTGTTGATTTGGAAAATTCTCCTTGACAAGCTGCTTAGATTTGTTAACATGCTGTCTACTCATGCATTCTAACTGCTTTAGTAAAGTGGTGCTTTGGTGCAGTAATGTAGTTCACCAACTTGTGTGACTGCTTCAGCATTGAGCTATACTGATGTGGGAATTTCATCTGTGGAAAAGAGACTAAAGAGAGTATAAAAGACTGTCTTAAACTCAAATAAAACAAAATTACATTTTCTCATGTGACGAGAAAGCTGCAAATTTTCACTCCTGGCTGCAAGTTTACATTTAAAAGCCCCCAGGTGAAAAATGTCACATTTTCCACATTACATTTTAGTTGATCTCTGATGTTTTTGGACTTCCTTTTGGACTATGTTTTTTTCCTACATCCTTCCCTTCTACACTCACACTGCAATACAAAAGTGACCCTAGAATCAGATCTCTAACCAAGGAAAAAGCAGCTACGAGAGCAGCTGGTTTGATTAATCTGATGTCTGCACATCTGCCAGTAACACAAGTAAGCGTATCTTTGTCTGCTGGTAGTAACAGTAGACTGGACTGTGTGTATTTGTAGTTCTCCACATCTCTTCTTAATACTGTATCAGAGCTGGGGAGGACTTTGTGATAACCTTACAGTAAGTATGGTAGATAAATAAGATTTTTCCAATTGTGGCTGAATTTAGAGGTGCAGTTAATTGTGTATGCACAATATTTAGCCTATATAATTATCAGTGGGTTGCACAGTGGTGCAGTGGTTTGCACTATGAAAATTAAACCTGACATTTTATTTTTACTTGCTTAGAGTATTGATTATTTGGGTCAACAAACTAATTTGTAAATGGCAGTTAAAAACCACTGTTATCATTAATTTGGAAAATTTACTATAAATCTCTGTGAACCTGAGGGGAGCTAAGTATTTACTCCTTTCACATCAAACTGTTTTCACATTGACATTTGATAAATTACACTTTTACCATTTCTGCTATATTTGTTATTTTTTTGGCTGTAACTTTAGTCACATATGCAAATTAAACGGTTATTAGCTTGCATCATCCCAAAACTAGGTTAAAAGTGGAATACTATGCTGGTTTGGATAAATCAGTATATTGCTATTACCCACATTGCCAAGTATTCTGCAATTATCTGTTGATGAAACATAATGGGTGTGTTTTCCTGCTGATTTTAGCCATTTGATTTTGTATTCATCTGGTTGGAAATATTGCGCTGGTTTTACCATGAAATGCTGCATTATATAATTTGGCAGATGTGTTGCTGTTGAACAGTGTCCCAGTGCGCCCGTGTGCCTGCGCTGCATGTCTGTCATGTAGTACTTATAGGGGTATTTTTTATTGCATATTACTGTAAATCTCTTGACTGTGTGCTGAAAGTTTTACATGGTTCTCTTCGAGATTATGGGAGTTGTAGCCACTCATTTGTCCACAGGGAGAGGCCCAAATAGGGGTCTAAATGAAGGGTGACCTGCCTGGAGGGCCCTGTGGCTGTGAATGGGCCCACCTTCTTCTGCTCTAACTAATGCAAAAGAGAATTGTGGCAATAAAAAAGGAAAGAAAAGCACCATTTATCAAAGCACTACTGTCACAGATTTTAATTGCTGCAGTGTACATGCCACATTGGTTGAAGTCATAACAAAAGAATAAACACATTGTTAAGTTGGGTTTTTTTTTTTACATTAACATACAGTATGAGTGAAAGATTGTACACACAGAAAAGTTTTGTTTAACACCACAAGCAGAGATTAATGTTTTTTTTCCATATGACTTTTTGAAAGTGTTTTGGTAGAGCCTGTTAAATGCCCAGCTTTCCTGCCCATTCAGTTTTTCCAGAAAAATGACATCACACGCCATTTGAGCACACACACACACACATGCACACACATACGCAAATACACGTAGCGCACGGTCTTCTTCCTTCCGTGTTCTCGCACTGCGATTGTTTCCCCTGCAGTGTGACCTCACAGCAGAGCACTTCCTCTCACAGGGTCATGTGATCTAAGTCAGTCAGCTTACTTGACAATATCCCTCGGTGCTTTGATCTGAGCATTAAGGGGAATGAAATACGCCAGGATGTTTAGGTAAAAGGTCAGCATGAAAAGAAATGTGGACGCACATCCACACTTTGTGACCTACAATTGCTGAATAGAAACTACGTCATTCAAGGGGGGTCAACAGAGGTCACACAATACTGTCAGATTTTATCATACAGCACCAAATCATAGCAACATATGTCATCCCAGGCAGCTGTACATAGAAAGATCATTATAGTATTTTAGCTAGAGACTGAACTGTATCTCCTAAATTTCCCTTCAGGAAGACAGAACCAGACTCAAGGTGGGCGGCTGCCTCACTCCCAACAGACACACAAAGACTCAAATGCACTTTTGGACATGACATTAACACATGTTGCAGTTTTCTTATATTTATATGTACCAAACCAGGGTTGTTTAGTGTCTTTATTTACCCTGAAATGTGTTTAAAATGTGTTTAAATCTCAAATAAATCCAGAATTTTCCATCTGGAATAATGTGGTGCCATAAAAATGCTTTAATATTTTACTCAATTCTACAGAAAGAAGCAGATTTTTTTACAAAAGTAACAGTTTCGACCTGATCTGTAAGTGAGATGCTGGAGCACATCTGAGAAATGTTACAACAAAGCCATTACTTCCGGCCAGAACCATTCTGATGGGTATCTGGCCCACTCGTTATCTTGACAGTCAGGCCTGCTGTACATCAGTTCATTGCAGAAGGAGCCCTAATATCATTAGAGAAAAAAATGCATGCACCACCTGAGATCAGAAATTTCTTATCACTTTTCAGACCAACTTTCAACTTTAATGCATTTTTTTCCTTGCCTACAAATCCTTTATTCCCAGTTATTTTTCATGTTGAAAGCTAGAGGACAGAAGGATTAAGACTACTATGCAATATAAGGGACAAAATAGCTGTGCTGTTTTTGATTGAAGCATCAAAGGGGAGATTTGTTTTCATTTTGAGACCAAAGATGGTCTTCTTCCTTTCACGGTATCTAAACATTGGAGATGTCATAAGACAGAGTGGTTAGCCATAAATAGTGTCTTTATCTCTGGGATGATGGGATTGGTATAGGTTAGACTAGGGTGGGGTCACACAGTAACCTCTATTAGGAACATCTTTAGTATTTTATTGTGATAAAGGTGAAGAGGACATTCAGAACTTCAGGAAGCAACTTTTCATCACCAGTTCTCTTACTGTTACCGAACTAAAAATACAAGTGGAAAGGAAACCGAGGCTATGGCTTTGAGAGTAAATGTGTATTTAATGGGTGTTACTGAGGAGCTGCTGCATGTAGTGCCATTGTGTCCTGTCTTCCTGTTGTGATGGTACGGAACAAAAGAGATATCCTCATTTCCTCTGCACAGATCGCTTTATGGTGAACTAGAATATGCCTCTATATTGCCTTAATGAATTCTTATTATTGTTTGCATTTGCTTTCATAATTGAGGTGTAGTCACTGTGGAAGAAAGACCAAGTGAAGCCATTTGTCTTTAATTTGGACTGACCTTCTGAAAGTGGAGAGGAGGAGCCCACAGAGGGTGGAGGGTGATTTGTCTTTGCTTGTCCATAGGTCAAAAAAGGGCACACACACACACACACACACACACACACACACAAGCACGCGCTCTTAAGCTCACTTTTTTTTGTCGTATTTTTGTTGTCTCTCATTGACACACACACACATGCACATCATGCACCCTCTGGCAGAGGCATAT